>KZ451942.1:3105437-3161425 GCA_002786265.1 Apostasia shenzhenica | reverse complement strand
ATATAATATCATATTTATCATATTTAATAAATATTATAAATTTTATATGAAATTCTCAAAAAATTATAAAATTTAATTATGCTTTTTCTTCTTATTATGTTTACTCTCACTATACATTTTTTATTGAAATAGAATATTTTATTTGTATAATTTAGTCAAATTTTGACATAAAATATCCTAATTCTTGCAATGAAGTTAATCGATATTAAATAGAGCCGTCCTCTTTAGCTTTTGCCGAGTGTTGGATCACCTTCGATTTAAATTAATGACTATACATTATCATTATTTTCTATGATTATATTTTCATCTCATTTTAAATCAATAATTAATATCATAATTAAAATACAAATTAAATTTGAGTAAGATACTGTCATAAAAAAATTATAAGGTACAATTTATAATTGTACCTATTCATATGTTTTTATAACTTTTAAAATTTATAATATTTATTAAATGTAATATTGCATATGTAATTACTCAAAATAATACTATCGATATTATGACACTAATAATGTATATAATTTATATGTATAAATAATTAGTTTTATTATATAAATTTCAAACTAATAATTTAGGGTATGACTACATTAAAACTTTTTTATAGCCCCTTTCAAAGAAGGATATATACAATTTAAAATATTTGGATTAATAAATATATAAATAACTAAAATTTCAACTTCAAAATTAAATTTAATCAAATATTGAATCCGATTTTAGTTCACAGATCTAGCATCACCGCTTTTGTTAAAGTATTAAAATTCAGTCTCAATTATAAGATAAAAATATTAGTTTTTGATAATTTTTTATTCAAGCTAAAAATATTACGCATGAAAAAATGTTAAGCATGCATATCATTCATCATAAACTTCTAAAAAATTATAAATAATAAAAAAAATTCTTTTAAAAAATTAAAAAAAGTCTAAAATTATTGTAAAATTTTTTTAAAAAAAATAATATGTTACTTGAAAAAATTTAATAGTACATTGTGTAAATTTATTTTAAAATATATTTGGTTCAATATTATCTTGGTATTATATCATATTAAAAAAATAATTATTTATTTTAATAATATTTATAAAATTTTTTATAAAAATATAGGATTATTAATAAAAATATTATTTAATTATAATAATATTTAAATTATATAATAAAATATTAAAATAATAACAAATCAAATGACTTCTTTAATTCTAAATTGATTTTATCGCCACGTGGACGCAATGACGAGGGTCCTCCCCTTCCATCCGCAACCGACCCAGCCGCCGCGCGCATTGTGGTTCACCGTGTAACCCGGGTTTTCCCGAACCGCATTGAGCCGGAGCTGGACCAACCGGACCACCATCGACCGGATCGGAATCCGCTCGAACCCGGCTCTCATCATCCGGTCCAACCAAATCGCGTGGAGCTCCTGCCGCTCAACCCGGTCCGGTCCACTCCGAGCCACAACGTTCGCCATCTTCCGAGCCAGGCAGCCGTCGAGCCACGACCGCTCACTACTTCCTCGCTCCGCCATGAAGTCCAGCGACTCCAGCAGCGGCCGGTAATGCTGGTACGCCTCCATGAATCTCCTCGTCAACGAGCCCCCGTTGACGTCGAGGTCCTGCTCCACCATCGCCACCACTATCGGCTCCAGCGCCTTCACCTGCCGGAGCACCCTGTCCCGGGGGTTCTCCGGCGAGACCGTCTCGTCCGGCAGCCTAGAGAGAAAGAAAGCCATGTTGACGAAAATGGCCTCCACCGGCTCGCAGCCCAGATTCCCACGGTTCAGCTCATGGGTTTCGCAGTTGAAGACACTGAATCGGAGCAGGATGTTGAGCTTTTCAGCACGCTCGGCGAGCCGTTGCCCGACGGAGTGTAGGTGGCGCATGGTTTCACCGGCATCGGAGATGGAGGAGTTGAAGGGGAAGGCGGGGTCGTAGACGGCTGTGATCTTGATGGAAGGCGGCGGCTCGGACCGCTCGACGTTGAGGTGCCACATCGCCATGGCGTGGATGAGGGAGGAGAGCTGGCCGCCGTTCCCGACGTCGAAGTCAAGGATATGGATCTTGGGGAGGTGGTAAGATTCCATTAGAATCGCCATGTTCGCCGCCATGACGGCGAGCTTGAAGCAGGGGTTCTTGTTGTGGAGAATTTGAGTGGCTACCTATAGTTTAACGACTCTTTGTGAGATTTGACGCGATATCAGAATCCGAGGGTTCTCAAGTTTAAGACTTGATGACCCCATTGATCTCTAGGATAAGAATTGAAGTTGGTGCTACCTACCTGTTGCTTTCTGCTGCAAACGTCGGTGAATTTGAGGCCGGCTGCCGGCGGCGGTTGCATCAGGAATCTGAGGGAGTGGAACATCGTCGCCACGAGAAGCTGCACAGGGTCTGCGCTGGGTTCGATCGTCTTCTTCACGGCGGCAAGGAGGTGGGCGGCTGCCTCCAAGTCCCCGCGCCTGATGGCCCAGGTGGCGTTGAGTAGCTTAATCTTCTTCTCCAGCAATGACTGTGCAGCCCGAGAAGCGGACGGATGACAGCTTTGATGCCTCCTCACTGTACGGCGCGGCAGGCGCCACCGCTGAGGACGCGGAGGACCCGGCGGGAGTGGAGGTAGAGGGCCCGGGGCCGCAGGATATGCCTGCGGCAGCGGCAGCGGCAGCGGCAGCGGCAGCGGCAGCGCCAAGCATTCAGAATATTCCTGTAATACCGGAAGAGCCTGCGGCGGCGGCGGCGGCCGCAGGGGCCGCGGGGGAAAGATGATGTGGCTACCGCCACGTTGGAAAGTTTGAAACTCCGGCGGCGGCGTTACGAAGTGATGAACGTCGCCGAGCATCTGGAGAGTTGCCGGCGGTGATATGGGATAATCTCTGACTTGTAGAGGTGCCGGCGACGGTGGCACCTCAGCCCGGTTATGGAGGTCTTGCAATACCTGATCGTAGTGATTCGCCTGCCCGGTAGATATCGGCCAGAGGATGGCTGATGATGCAGAGTCAGGAATCTGGAATTCTCCGACGGAGGAGGAGGCAAAGACGGAGAAGTCAACGGCGGTTGACTCTCGCCATCCACGTCCATGGGAACGATCCAGAGACCATCAGCTTCGTCGGTGCAGCTTCCGTCGCTGCCGCAGACGTCCATGGATGAATAATTCATGAGTTCACGCAGCGCAGGTTCCATCGTACGAAGATCCAGTGAAACGCATTCTGATCATCAGAAACGCGTTTCTTGGAATATATATATAATCTATCCGTTTGTTACGTGTATATAGATAGAATATCTAGCCTTGAAATATTAATTAATAAGAAAATTTTATTTTATAAAATAAATCATATAATAAAATATCTTGATCGAACACGTGTCAGTCGCTGATGGGGACACGTGGCATTTTTTTTTTAAAATCCATTTATAGAATATATTTTTAATATGCACTAGTACTTATGTAAGTATTTTGTATTAATTATATATAATTTTTATTGAAGTTTCTTGATCTCAATTTGAAAATAAAAAATAGCAAGTTATGCACATTGTACGAAATCAAGCCAGTATGAAATAATTTTTAATCAACACAAACCAAAATTTATTTTTTGATTACTATTAACACGAGTTTTATTTTAATTTTTATTCAAAACTCAAAACTCAGTTAAACTAAGTAAACTCAATTAATTTTTGTTAATATTGATGAATCGAACGTAAATAAGCTTTTATTGAAAAGAATGTCAAATTATTCATCGAACGCTTGATTTATTTGCAGCCATAAAAGTAGGACATCGATCGATGAAGGACTAGCAGTGCTAATCGAATCAACGAAGAACTAGCAAAAGAGAGATGAAGGTGCAACTCATATGATAATTTACAAAAAAAATTTGTGCTTTTAGATAGTGGATATTTTGATTTTTTTTTTTTAAGATTATATTTGTATAATATAGTGTGAATAATGTGGCTAATTATTTTTTAGCACACTATAATATATTAAGTGATTTTTATATTTGAAGAGGAATATATTTTTTTATTAATTTTTGAAATATCTTTAATGAAAAGTTGATTGACACTTTAAATTTATACATGTTTTTATCTTTTATATTTCATAGAATTTTATTTTTAAAAAATCATGAAGTTTTATGAAGTGATTTTATATATCTCACTTCAAGAATTTTCAAGAAAAACTTTATGCAAAATTCTCATTTAGTTAGTGTGTTTTTTGGAGGTATTTTAAGTTTTTTTAACAATAAAAGAGAATATTATTTTTAATATTATGATGTGAATTTTTTTTAATTATTTTATTTATTAAATATATGATTTTAAATGTGAAATAAATTTAAATTTAAAAATTAAATTTTTTATAGAATGTAAAATAAAATTAATTTTTAATATTAAATTTATGTATAATTTAAAATAAATATTAAATATTAATAAAAGTATTTAAAAAAATTGATAATTTTTTAAACTCCAACTAAATAAGGAAAATTTTTAATCAATTTTAACATTATACCAATGGGGAAAATTTCACTAGAAATGAAAGTGAAGTGAAGGCCTCTATATACATCATTTAAAACACAATATGACTTCCATTGAGACAAAGTTTGTGATATAGACTTTTTTGTTTTTCTAATTACTGATTTTAAAATTTAAAATATTATAAATTAAATTATTATTTCATAATTTTAATAAATAAAAATTGTCTAAATATTAAATAATATATAATTACAATCTAAATATTAAATCTTACATGCACACATTTTAATTTATTTCTATTATAATAAGTAATCATAATTTTTTAATAACTTAACTATAGTTAGATTATAAAAAATCTGAGTCGTTCATCATATTATTTTAAAGATATTTAAATATATTTTGAGTGAAAATCTTAAAACCTTAATATTTAGGTGGCGGCAAAGGAAGGAGACATCCGCGACGTGAATTGATTTTAGGATAAATTAGCGCTTTAGTGTGGTATTGAGGAAGAGAAAATATGTACCATTAAAGGTAACAATATAATTTTAATGATTTACTAACAGAATATTTTTTTCCAAATAGATTTTGATTAAGTTTTAACTCAAATGTGTGTATGTAAGATTTTATAATGTTTTGAGTGTGCATAGCATAATTAACTAAGAATGAATGGGTAAAGTATAAATAAAATTAATTAGTGTGGTATGTAGGTATTTATTTTTTTTAATATTAAAATTTTATAGACTATCCTATCAAAAAAAAATTATAAACTAACTATTTTACTCTTATTCTCTCTCTCCATCCAGATGAAGATGGCTTGGCCCTGTTTGGCGTGATGACCAAAATAGGATCAAAACAGGACCGAAATGATACTAATTTAAAAAATAATAATAACAATAATAAATAAATTTTTTAAATTATTCTACACAAATTCAAATATAAAAAATATTATTTTACTTTACATACTCAACAATTTAAAATAAAAATATCAACTTTATTTTACATTCTAGACTAAAATATTCAAATCGAGTATTTTGATCTAAGATGTGAAATAAAGTTTATATTTTTATTAAAACTTATTGAGTATGTGAAGTAAAATATTTTTTTTATATTAAAATTTGTGTAGAATGATTTAAAAAATTTATTTATTATTGTTATTATTATTTTTTAAACTAGTATTATTTTGATTCTGTTTTAGTCCTCGTGCCAAATAGGACTCCCGAAAGGGAGAGAGAGACAGGGGGGCGAGCAAGAGGGGGGACCCACCCCTCCTCCTCTTGCTTCCTTTCGTGAGTGGGGAAGAGAGAGAGAGGAGAGGGGGAGAGAGAACAAGGATAAAATATATATTTTATAATATTTTAATATTATAATAATAAGAAATAAAAATAATTTATATATTATAAATAACACAACAACTCTTATATTAAATTTTTAAAATTATAAATTTGTAATGCACTAAATCCAAAAACTTGAATGTAATTTTCCGTTAAATTTTTATGCCTACCTATAAATGGTACCACTGGTTTTCAGCAAAAAGTTGACCTTGAAAGGAGACTTTTTTTAGTGTGCTCATTAAAATCAAGAGATAATTACCAATATGCCGCATAATTTAATTTTATTTATATTTTATTCATCCATTCTTAATTAATTATATTATGTACACTCAAAATATTATAAAATTTTACATACACACATTTGAGTTAAAACTTAATCAATATCAATATATAAAAAAATTCTGTTAATAAATCATTAAAATTATAATTTTATTCTTAATAATATATATTTTTCTCTTCCTTAAAACCACACTAAAGCGCTGATTTGTCCTAAAATCAATTCACGTCACGGATGTCTTCTTCCTTTGCCTCCATCTAAACATTAAGGTTTTAGAATTTTCACTCAAAATATATTTAAATATCCTTAAAATAGTATAATGAACGACTCAGATTTTTTGTAATTTAATTATAGTTAGGTTATTGAAAAATTATGATTACTCATTATAATAAAAATAAGGTAAAATATGTGTATGTAAGATTTTATAATATTTTGAGTTTGCATAGCATAATTAACTAAGAATAAATGGGTAAGACATAAATAAAACTAAATTGTGTGGCATGTAGGTAATTATTCCTAAAATCAAATTCCTGAAAATATAGGAAATATAAATACCATTAAAAAGAAGAATGTAAGACTAATAATGAAATTATTGATGACCATTGTAAGTTGGATTTGGATGACAATCAAATTAAAAATACTATTAAAAATGGGAATTTGTTGATGACAATGGGTAGTGATGTGAATATTAGTGATTTTGAAAAAAATTAAGAACAATAAGATAAATATGTGATGTTAATAAAAATTTATTTGTATCTCGAAGGATTAACACCATCAGCTTTTGGAGAAGTTATTGGGTTCGGACGGCGCACCGTCCGGAACCCAATCAGAGAACTCCACGTGTGCCATACAGTTGGGTCCGGGCACACGTGGCGCCCTCTGATTGGGTGTCCGAACAATGCGCGCGGCGCACCCAATAATTTTTCCACTTTTGGGGTTAATGACGAGAATTTCCTATTACTGTTTTCGTGGATCAAAATCTAATTTCAATCAATAATTGTTCACCATTTTTTTGTTTGTCCATAGAACTTCAACGATTGATGATGGAGAGTCGAGCACCCTTCGATCATTTTGCAGCCGCCAACAAACATCGCAGGCCTCGTTTGGTTTGAAGAGAGATTTTTGCCCAACACAAATTTTAACTATAAAAATCAACTTTATTTCACATCTAATACAAATACGAATATTAGAATTAAAAGTATTTTATATTTTACACATTTTCTAATAGTAAAATAAATTTCTTCATCATTAAACTTAAAAAATAAAATAATTTTTTTTTTCATGTCTAAAAAAAATCTCGAACCAAACGAGAGGGAATAACCAGTCACCACCATGCAATTATTTCTTATAGTGTTTTTGGTGATCCTCATCCTATTTTATCTTATATGATTATTTATTAATATAAAAAGATATAACAAAAAAAACTTGTAATATGAATCTACAAGTAGGTAATGTAACTACAAAAGATATAAATTATATATTGTTGACACGTACTTCTAACGCTGCATCTCAACCGTACATGTAGCGTCAAGCTGGCATTTAACCCTTATTTATTTACTAATTCATTCATCTATTCTCACAGGTTTCAAACCTTGGTCAAACCTCGACTCCGAGGGTTCAATCAAGCCTCGTCCACGACGAGCCAGGACTATCCCTGCTAAAATCGAAGATGATGTTACTCAGTTGTACTTGTCGTAGTCAGCATGGCCCGATCGCGCCGTTCCCTACAAGACACTTTTCTCCAGACACGCAAATCAAGGACTCGCACGTTTCATCCGCCACGGATCCCCAGAAGCAGCACCAATATTAAAAGGCCACGCTCTCCTTTTGCTGCTTCTGGTCTCTCCAGCGGCCGACAAGCAGCGTGGGTTCAGAGCTTGTTCACCTCCTTTTCTCCGGAAAATTAGGATAAAGCCGCATTATCCACCACCTATATATGCTCTTAAACAGACTTCAAGAAGGGAGGGATCAAATAGGAAAAACAGCAAGAACGACAAAAGCACAAGCAATTCCCCTGATCTTCCTATTCATACTATATTAGAGCCCCAACTGAGGAGCTCTCTCTCTCCCTCTAAGTATTGTATTAGCCTTTACGACTATCATTTTTTCATAGTGAAATTCTTTTTGCCGATCGCCCGGTGGACATAGAAAAACTCCTCCCTGAACCACCTTAAACCTCTGTGTGCTGCTCTGGGTGTTTCTCTCTCTCATTTGAGCCTTAACTAACAGACTTATCTCACTGCGCGCCGTCGTCTCTCGGGACTCTCTTTTTTTCGGTGTTTCTTATATATATATATATATATATATATATATATATATATATATGATGTTTAACAATTATAACTATAAACATAGTTATATATGGCACATGTACATATAGAAAAAAAAGATTTTTTTATAAAAAAAAAAAAACACTTAGGACGTTACAAGTCTAATTTTGAACTATTGCAATGGCATTTTTTCATTCATTTGGGAGGTTTAAGTATTCTGTTAACTATGTATGTGAGCTTATACGCCTTTTATGCATCTTCTATTAGACTGCTTTCTTTCAAACTCGTATCTTTTACCGTGTTATTTGCCTAATAGTTGATTTCTTATTTAGAAATAGTTGCCTAACGTAAATCAGCATTGTTCAGTGATTCATTCCTATGATCAAGATGCAACCCAATTACGTGCTAAGTTGACACTCACTCACATTTTGGATTAGTGCTCCATGTCTGATCACTGGTTATGGTCGAGGTTTTTTATTTGCTACACTATTGTCAGGTTATAGTCAATTGTTTTAACTGGCTGAGTATCAGACAATTCTTTGCTATTGTTTGTTGATACTCATAATTAATGGAAAGCGATATTGCCTTTTATGTCGCACTGAGCTCTTAGATATATGGAGAGATCATATTGCTTATTGTGCATTGTATTCTAATTATACCTTTCGACATGATATGATAAGTAATGCATTGGTTGATATTCTTGAATGTTGTGAGATGCAATAGTGTCATAAGGTTCTATTGACTTTTTTTAGTATCTAAGTCCTAATCTATATATTCTGCTGATATTTTAATTTATGATTGATTTGATGACACTTATCTCTGTCTTAACGTTACGGGTACTTCCTCATTGAAAACTACTGCTGCTACTATCTCAAATGGTTCTCCCGGTAGGGAGGCTGCTAGCCGTGCTGCTGCACACAAGGTTGAAAAGCACATTGTAGCTTATCAAATTGATGGTGTTGACTTTCAATTATTCTTATTTAATACTTTCGATTATTTGACTCCTATTGTTATGCAATATCTTTGAACTGAAAAATTAGCTTGTGAGCAACCTAGTAGTCTCTCCATTTATTTTCTATCGTATTAGCTTATTCATTCAAAAAAATATTACAACTCAGTTGTTAAGCCGCATGCAAGATAAAAATGCTTTTTAAAATTTGTATTGATATCTCAAATTTTAATGTACTCACCACATTCAGACAATTAATTAATGCATACCTATAAATAATTATGAACTGTCAAATCTTTTTTAAGGTATTTATATACAAACTCCCTAATTGTTCTTCAATTATATATTAAATCTCATATTTTTTTTATTTTACAACTTAACTCTCAAAATTTTCAAAAATAATATATTATATTTTTTTCATAATTTTAGAAAGATTTTTTTTGTTAATTATAATAATTTAAATACTTATTATTAATGATATTTATATACAAAATGGTATAATATATTTGTGAATACAAGCATATTACTAAATTTTATTTTTATAAATTTGTAGGATTAAATTGTAAAATAAAAAAAATTATATACAATTGAAAAAAAATTTAAAAAAATATTAAATGTCTCATTTTTTTTTTCCGACCAACTCCACTGAACCTGGCCGGACGGCTGACCGCTGGTCCATTTTCTTTGATTTCAACGTCGCCCTTTTTGCGGTCTGTGTGCCCTCAAACCGTTCGACAAAGCCCGCCGGCTCGTCGATCCGAACTCATTTGGTCGGTTCACCGGACCCGCCGGATAACCCTCATGACGGCCTGAAATTCAAAAACTTCACTTTTTGACGACATTACTCTGTTTTAAGCTCGTAAGATCGGGAGTCGGGAAGCGGCGAGATCCGCTCTTAAGATCGACCATGCGAAGAGAAGCTCATGGCCTCCTCTTCGCGCTCTGCTCTCTCGCCGTCGTTCTCCCCGCTAGAGGCCAGAACTCCCACGGCTACCGCTGCTACGACTACCGGCGCTTCTACCCCTGCCAGGCCTACGCCTACTACCTCGTCGGAGCAGACCCGTCCCTCCTGGACCTCGCCTCAATTGGCGACCTCTTCGGTATCAGCCGCCTCATGATCGCCCGCTCCAGCAACCTCTCCGTATCCTCTGTCCTCCGCGTCGGAGAGTCTCTGCTTATCCCCCTCCCCTGCTCCTGCCACGGCAACCGCTCCTACGCTCCAGTCGCCTACCAGATCCTCGCCGGAGACACGTTCCACACCGTATCCGCCTTCAAGTTTGGAAACCTTACCGCCTACCCCGATGTCGAGGATGTCAACCCCACCCACCTCGTCGTCGGCGACGTCGTCACCTTTCCCCTGTTCTGCCAGTGCCCCAAGAGACCATCTTTACTGCCGGCCATCCTCACCTACGTCCTCCAGCCCTCAGATTCCTACGAATCAGTCGCCGCCAGATTCGGCTCCGACCTCCAGTCTCTCATCTCCCTGAACGGCCGCGAGGGGTCGGTCCCGTACTATTCTACGATTCTGGTCCCTGTTTCTCAGATCCCCCCTCCCTCAATGAAGACCAACCTGTTGGAGTCTCAGCAAATGCCGCCGCTTCCGCCGCCGGCGATGGCGGCTGAAGGCGCGGCCCTGAGGGGAAATGCTTGGAAAGCGGCCGTGGTGGGGCTGGCGATAGCGGTGGCGTTGATGGGAATTCTTTGGATTCTACTTTTGGTACAGATTAGCCGGCGGTGGCGGCTGTGCTGGTGGGTGATCAGGGCTCCGGAGGAGGAGTGGGGGGGAGGAGGGGAGCAGAAGCTGATGGCGGACCTTTCCGAGTGCCTCGACAAGTACAAGGTTTACCAGATCGAGGAGCTCCGTGGCGCCACCGCCGGGTTCGATGACGGCCACCTGATCGGAGGATCGGTCTACAGGGGGGAGATCGACGGGGAGGTCTACGCCATCAAGAAGATGAAGTGGAACGCCTCCGACGAGCTCAAAATCTTGCAAAAGGTTTGTAATCTTTTTGACTCTTGAAGTTGATTGGTTGATTATTTTTGTAGAGAAGGTTGAGCATTCTAACGGAAATAAATTTTAGTGTTTTTTTTTACTAAAAATAAATTTAGAGTTAAAAATATTCAATCATCTAAATGAAAAGAATTACCAATAAATAATTATATATATATTTTTTTTAAAAAAATAAGTATTATAAATATCTTTAATTTAAATTTTACTTTTAATGATATGTTAAAAAAATAATTCTGTTATTCGCTTTTCTATGTTTCACACACTTTAGTTATTAATACTAAGTCAAGTCATTTAATTTCATGCTAACACTCTTTAAAAATTTTTTAAAAATAATTATATATATGCTACTAAAATATAATTATTTTATAAATTTAATATTAAAATTTTTAATTTTACATTTTAACAACTAAAATTATATAAAAATTATATTTTATGTTACAGTTATAATACATATGTAATAATATAATAATAAAAATTTGTGTATTAAATATTTAATATATTTGGTTAAATATATTAAATGCCGCACCTGTGCAGGTTAACCACACGAATCTCGTGAAACTCGAAGGGTTCTGCATCGAGCCGGACGCGGGCAGCTGCTACCTCGTCTACGAGTACGTGGAGAACGGGTCGCTACACACTTGGCTACACGGCCCGACACTGGCCCGTAGGCTGGACTGGCGGATCCGCCTGCGGATCGCAGGCGACCTGGCGCACGGCCTCCAGTACATCCACGAGCACACGTGGCCCCGCGTCGTCCACAGGGACGTCAAGTCCTCCAACGTCCTCCTCGACGGCCGCCTCCGGGCCAAGGTCGCCAACTTCGGGCTTGCCCGCTCCGGCCGCAACGCCGCCACCGCCCACGTCGCCGGAACGCCCGGCTACGCTGCGCCCGAATACATCGCCGGTGGGGTCGTGAGCACCAGGATGGACGTGTTCTCGTACGGCGTCGTGCTGCTGGAGCTCGTCTCCGGGCGGGAGGCGGCTGCGGCTGGGGAGGGCGGGAGGACGCTGTGGGAGGAGGCGGAGGAGGGGGTGCTCGCCGGCGGGAAGGTGAGGGTGGGGAGGATGGCAGCGTGGATGGATCCGGCGCTGGCAGAGCAGCCGGTGGTTCCGATGGACGGTGTGGCGGCGGTGGTTGGCATCGCCGGGGCGTGCCTGCAGAGGAATCCGGCGAGGCGGCCAACGATGATGGAGGTGGCGTACGCGCTGGCAAGGGCCGAGGAGGTTTCCAATTTCTCCATTGAGGAGACCAGCGTGCCTGTTGCCGCCGCCGCCGCCGTCGCGCGGTGAAGATAATGATGCTCTTGATTATGTGATTTAATCTGACCATAACTTTTTGCCCGGCTCAATAGACTCAAGCCGAGTTTAATTCAAGCTAAACATCGATTTAAACATTGGGCCACCGTCAATCTTAAGCCGAGTTTAATTCAAGCTAAACATCGATTTAAACATTGGGCCACCGTCAATCTTCGAGCCAAACTCTCACCCCTTTATCGCAGTTGAAAACAAACTATTATCCCCGTCAATTGTAATCACTTAAACTAAATAATGGTCTAGAACATTCCAAAAATCCCATCTTTTGTGCTTCAAAATAGTAAACAAATTTCTCGAATCTCTTCACATCGTTTGAGAGGGATCTATCAAAAGAAACAAATGTTCTTTGCGGAATCATCTTCCATGCTCTCTAAATTTTTTGATCATGTGATTAAGTACTTCTTTGTGAGCTCATCCCTCATTAACTTCAACTTTAATTTGTGAGTCAACCTTCATTTATGAATTAAATTTTACAAGAAATAAACTTGTGTAATCACGGGATATTAGACACCGCCCTCTTCTAGCTTTTTTTTTCCCTTGCTAGAGTCGTCTAAATTTAATTAAATTTTAAATTATTTTTTGGTTAAATGAAACTTAAAATTTAATCTAATTTTTTTAATTTAAATATTTATTTTACATATAATATATATTCTGATTTTTTAATTAAACACACATATATATATATATATATATATATATATGAAGTATGTAATCACAGAAATCTTAAATATATATTTTATATAATATATTTATATACACAAAATATATTAATGTATATCAGGTAAGTTTGTGAACTTATTGTTGCAGAAATATCTAGTTGATTATGAATTGAATTAATTTAATTTTTAGCAAGTTAATTTCGAGTCATAAAAAATTACAATAAAGTTCAAACTGAGTAAAATAAAAATAAATTTTGAGCAACTTTTAAGTTTCGAATATTTTGCTCACCCTTAAGCGTATGTTGCCATATTAGCTGGTGGGACCCACTACTCACACAACTCATAAACTGCACATAAACACGGCTAAAATATTTGGCATTTGGTATGAATCTTTTCTTAATTATATGACTATTTTTATTTAGTATAGATATTATTATACTACCTAAAAAAATATTCATATTAAATAAAGAATATCAATACCAAGCAAAAAAAATTATTAATACTAAGTAAAAAAATATTCGTATTAAACAAAAATTTTGACGGTGTTAATGCGTTGTTTACATGCTGCGTAATAAATGTGCTTATAGGCTAGCAAACGGTTGAGGTAAGTAATAATTTTTTTTTTCGGTAGAAAAGAAACGATTAAAATGAAATTAATACTCGAAAGTTTGCAAATCGAGCAAGCAGTGGTATTCAAGCTTAAATCTCTAAAGTTTAACTTGCCTTTTCATCTAGTTCATATTTTTTGAATAAATTCAGTCCCTTGACCAAATAGTTTTGCTAAAATATTTTTTAAACTTTTTAGGGTGGCGTTCTTTTGAAGAAATCAGATCGCACTCAAATCATTCGAGTTGAGTTCGTGTCAAGAGGGACCCATTTAAATTTTATTCCCAAGATAATAAAATCATCAAAAAATAAATATTTTTTATAACTTTTATCTTTACATATCAATCAAATTTTATTTCCCTACACTGATCTCTATTTTTTTTTTCTCTCTATCTTTCCATCTCTCTCTCAATTCGCCGCCCAAGTGGCAGTCCGCGCACATTCGCAGCCACGCGCAACAGCCTGCACGTGTGTAGAGCATCATGGAAAGGTTGTGGAGAGCACCATCCGGACGTCCAATCAGAGGCCGCCACGTATACCCGGACTCAGCTGTATTACACACGTGGCAACCTCTGATTGGCGTCCGGATGGTGCTCCATCCGGACGCAATAATTTCTCCAACCACAGAAGACATTTTTGTCTCATCTCTTTTATCTTTTTAAATTTTTCATTAAAACATTTTTCATCCAAATCTCATTTGATTCGAGCTTTTTTTTTAACAAGAGAAAAAATATTTTATTTTTTAAATTTAATGTGAAAATTTTATTTTAATATTAAAAATTATGTAAAATGTGAAATATTTTAAATTATAATATTTGTATTTGTATTGAATGTGAAATAAAATTAATTTTTATAATTAAAATTTATATTGATAAAAAAAATTACCTCAAACCATAAGCAAAAAAAAGCAAAAATCATGCATACGGACCTAATAGAAATGCCATACCACCTAAGACAATTAAATATAATATTTGATAGTTGGATTTAAAAGGAAATCACAGTTCAGCACACCTCCACTGTGTAGTACATGAAGGGGAAAAAAGGCTGAATCAAATAATACTGCAATTCATTTCACAGTTTTTCATTATGACTATGTTAACACCTAGATTCAGCGTTAAATCTCAATCATACACATTGCATCTAAAGGCTTTCACTCTTTACTATCGTGTACGATGTTTTATTCGTCGGTTATAATATTTTACTAATCATGCTTTGTTTTTGCAGACTTCTAACCTCAGCCATGAGGTTTGATCATCCCCAACTTATCTCTAATCTCGGCCATGATGTTTGACTATCCACCTTCCTTCAGTAACATCGGCCATAATGGTTGGCCGTCTACTGCTTTCAGTAATATCGCCACGAGCATTGTCCATCCACAGTTGTCGCTGTCCCACAGCTTGATGGAGATTGTCACGTCAACACAATTCCCACTAAGTGTAGATTCCCGCTAGTCACACAGACCGAGGACCCGCGTGCCTTTGTCACTATCGACGGTCTTCCTGGAGCCGGCAATGGTGGGGCCGACAGTATGAAGCCGATGATTATGATATTCCAGCCCGAAATTCTGCTGAATTCCACTGCAACTCATTTATAAATACCTCTGGGCAGAGCTCCAGAGACAGGACATTTATCTAAAACAAGGAGACTCAAGATTAAGCTAACGATCATTAAGAAAGAGCTTGTATTCTTTTTCTTTCTTGTACTAGTCCTCGGACCAATCCTTTTTTAGCACTACTGAAACCTTTTTCTCTGACTCTTCGATGGGTGGAGAGGTAGTTATCAGTAGTTATCCTTAAACGACCTTACATCCTTGTGTGTTTTTCTATATGATTTTTGGCTCCTTCTCTGTATCAGCATTCTGGGCTACAAATATTATGTGCCGTTAATTCTCAGGACTCTCATCTCTTTCCGTCAACAGATTAAGAAGAAAATTTCCCATCAGGAGTTGATAAGTAAATAAATGAACAGACATCAGTTAGACCACAAAAAAAAGGGCCACCTCAAAGAGTCATGTGCTTAACATCAGATAAAGTCAACAGAGCTTCTGCTGTAAATATCAGCCAATGATGAATTAGATTCTTCCTGAAATATATAATTCAATACAGCGCTGTGGAAATATATATATATAAATTTTTTCCCCTAAATCATACAAGAATATGACTACATACCAACCAACCATTTCTATTTGAACATATATACAACCATCATCACATCCAAAAACTTGCACTATGAGAGGACAAATACCGCTGATGATCGAGCGAATCAGCTCGAGCTCTTCCTGTGCAATTTTAGAGGTCGAGCAGAAGAAGGCGCTCGGAGGCTTCACGAACCGAATGTGCCTGGATCAAAGTAGAACCAGCAGTTTTACTCGATAGCAGTTTCAATATTTCAAGGTTTTGGATTCCTTAGTCACCGAATCTGGGTTCGACCAAGGGAGAAGGCACCAAAGTGGCTATTGCTATTCTGAAAACATAAAACATGACTGTTAGAGAGATTTAGACATCCTATAAAATTGTCCAAGTTAATTCTAGTTTTACAAAATTCACACAATAACCTTACAAATAAATATCAGCATAAAAGAGTGGCAACAAGAGCAAAGCCTCAATTCCAAAACCGGTTGGGTTCGGTAACATAGATCTCTACTCAGCTCCAATTAAAACAAAGCTCGATAGAAGCACAACCGAGTCAAGGACATATGCATAACAATGATATTACTTTTGATATTCCACTCCCTCTCCTCTACTTCTTGAATAGAATCCTTTCAAATTTATAAATTTGAGGAATCTTTAGGACAACAATGGATAATGATTAGACCACCTTAAAACGTTTCCTTCTCATCTTGTCCTCAGTAGGTATCACACCCATGGCCTCCCAACTACTACAAAAATGTTAAATCTAGAGCAACCAATTTATTTGAGCAACTGCATCTTAGCCATATTAATCTTACAGATATTTTTCCAATTGACTGGAAAACACTCACTAACATATAGCTATTCATCAATATGAAAAAAGAAAACATATAGCTATTCAGATAATAATCTTAAAAAGTTTCCTTTCAGCATGATAAGCATCTTTCCAATTTTGTGTACCTTCATACATCATGCATTGATATCTCTGAACAAAAAAAAAAAAACAATCTTTGGGCAATTTTAGAGCTCAAGCAGAAGTAGAAGGAAAGTATTGCAAAAGTTATATTAATTGTCAAACTGATGAAAGGGATCCAGCTAGGGTAATTCAAAATCATCAAATATGCTACTCCTAGACTACCACCACGAATGAAGAAAAGTCCCGAAGAATATTTTTCGATAGAGAAAATCTTAACAATAAAATCCCAAAGGAGGCAGGCAGCAAAAACTGAGGAAAAAGTCCTACAAAACAAACCTAGGGAAAAAATATCGAGGACAATTTAAGAGAATTTTCGAAGACAACACACGAGAAATCCCGAGGATGACTCACAAGGAAAAAAAGACCTGAAGACAACTCAAGAGACGTGTCCTTGATGACGACAAAATTCAAGTCAAAAGAGAACAAGGAAGAAATCCCGAGTAGACATATGAGTGAGGAGTTGCTCAGAGATTTTCTGAATAAAAAGTTTTTCAAGAAATTTTTTGAACAAAGAGTTGTTCATTTGGGCTGCCACAAGTGTTCAAATGTCCCCGAGGTTCTTTGACGAGCTATCTTCGAATAAATACCTTTCTCAACCCAATACACAACAATAGGTGGCAAGTTCCCAAAAGACTATTAGGCTACAACCTGATTAGTTGCTAATGCACGCAACTACTTTATGCAACCAAGTTCCACGAACCGAGGATAAAGATATAGGGATTCTTCATTGCTTATTGTAAATAAGGAATGGGTGTCTAAGAGATAGCACAAATTCGACTACATAGGGACAAGTTCAGCAGAAACCCTTACAACCTTACTGTCTATATAAATAGATGAGAATTTGTAAATGAATATAAGCAAGATTTGTGTTTTTAAGAGAAAATTCTATCCAACATTGGGAACTCCATGCCAGAACTTCTGTCAAGGAGGTCTGGATCACAAACCATTTCACTTCAGTAGTCTTATAGTAGATAAATTCTAAAAGTATATCACACTTCATGCTTGTTCATGTGTTTTTTGTGCTTTACGTCATGGTAACAAAAAGATTGAAAACACAATATAAGATCACTGCTGACATCACAAACCTGATATTTAGGACATGGGAAAACATTCCAGAACCTAAGTGTTTCATCACCAGCACCAGTAACAATTGTCTGCATAAAGTAAAAATGTCAAGTAGAGAACCCGAAAAAGAACAAGGAAAAAAAACAATTTTTTTGCCAAGCGAATGAAGACAGTTTTTCACCTGTCCATCAGGTGAGATTGCGAGATACAACACTCGAAAAGTATGACCAGTAAGCGTAGCAAGCTATAGAAGAAGAAAAGGAAAAAGAACGATGAGGAACATTCGTGATTAATTTGCTATTTATGATTACTGGGATGGTTTCTTAGTACCTTTGACATTGCCGGATATCGCCAAATTATTATTTGATTTTGGGAATATCCATGAGTGCTGACAAGCTCATTAACATTCTTTGACCATACAAGATTACATACCTGAAAAAATGTAGAATTGCTAAAAATGATGTATATCCAAGAAATTGGATCACCTATTTTTATGTTAAAATAGTATACAACTACTATTACATCACAATAATAAATCTAAACATATCTATAATACCACCATTACATCATTGTAACAAATCAAGACACATTTGTGATATATGTATCGCATTTGACAAACTTGAGTTCATCGAGACATTAATTTGAATCAACCAAATTCATCAAAGTATCCAGCAACAAAAAACTACAAGAAAAGGGGAAAAAAAGGAAAGAAAAAATTTACCAAATGATTAAATATGCACCAATTTAACAAAATAAAAACAAGTGTAAAACTATAATAAATTTCTACATAAAAGATTGCAACACAAAAAATCAAGAATAAAACCAAGTTAACAAACATGACAAAGAATCAAACTAGTGTTAGATACCATTGCATCGGTTGGACACTAATGACTATCACGTCACTAGACCTGAGGTCAGATAATAGCTTGCAATTGGTAAGAGACTTGGACAAAATACCAACTATTTAAGCTACGAATGAAACATTTTTCCCCATTTCTTTACATAAATGAATAAATGGCCATGTTTGTGCACTTAAATATGTGCATCAAGTTCCATTAGAAATGATAAATCCATATATCTCTACCAAAATTTCACCAAGGCTCATTCGTTTGGTTAGGAACTTTAACCAGGTTAAGTCAAATTTTAGTGATAATATTTTTTCCTTGAGATAAATGTAGAATGTGAAATTTAGTTTTCATCTTAAAATAAGTATAGGATGTAAAATATAGTTAGTTTTTTATCTTCAAATTTGTGTAAGATCTGAAATAAAGTTAATTTTTATCTTAAAATCTATATACGACATTATTATCAAAAACAAAATCTATGTAAGATATAAAATATAGTTTTAATCTTGAAATGTACATAGGATGTGACTGTTAAGGTAAATATCAACCAAATGAAAGCTAACCTGTGAAACAAACAAGACCTTTGAGATCATAGTTGTCACTCTCAATGACACATCAATCAAAAACCTTGCTCCATAGAATGTCAACATGGAACAAACTACAAGCTTAAAAAAAACATGGAACTAACGATTTGGATCCCATTGCACACAGGTCAAATAAGCTTGAATTCATTGCATCAAGGTCCCAAAAATTTGAAATATGGCATGGACTTCAAGGTTTGTAGTTGTATTTCATTTTAGTCCATATGCATGGTAACCCTATACTATTTCATTAAGATTGACTCCCACGTAAGCTTTTTAACCAAAAAACTAAAATGGCCTTATTTTAACATTTGAATTCTTCTTGAACTAGTATGTAAAGAGTGAAAACCTCAAGGCCTCAATGAAGTTTACTGAAAAAGATCCATCTCTTCCCATTGTCATATTGTCACCTCATCGATGTCCATTGTCATGCTACTATCAACATCTCTATTCTTTTCATTGCCATCATCATCATCTTATCGTTGTCCTATCACCCATCAGCATCTCTGCCTCCACCCTCGAAATTGTCGTCGCATCGACATCTTCACCTTCATGTTGTAGCAGTCAAACTTTTGCGTCTATCATCTACATCGCCAATGTTTTTGCAATCATTGATATTTATACTTTTGTTGTTAACTCTGGTAACGACAATCGTGGCTGAATACGACAATAGCGTCAATAGAGAAGAGGAATAGGATGAGTAAGTCGGGGAGAGAGTTAATTAAGTTAAATTTTAGTGAAAAACATATAAGGTGTGAAAATAAAGTTAATAGTTAATGTTGAGATTTGTCAAATATGAAGTAAAATTGTCCTTTTATATTAGAACTTGTATTGAATATGATATAAATAAAAAGTTTATGGGTGTTTTTAGGGCCCCAAAAAAATAAGGCCAAAGAGAAAAAAAAAGTAGCGGATCATAGAGTAATAAGAGAAAGGGAGAGAATGTTTGTGCAGACCCAACCAAACAAGATGATCAAAGAAATAAGAGTATATTAGAGAAGAAAGAAAATGACAAGTATATTAGAAAAGAAAGAAAATGACAAGTATAGATGGAGGGATGTAGAAAGGTGCAAAAGATTACAAATGATTTAGCATTTTTGATGATAAAAGGAATTGAATGCAACACAATGTGAACATGTGGGAACACAGGAGAAGTATTGAAATTTTGGGACAAGCATGCAATGGGGTCTAAAACTTCAAGGATTTGAATGCAATATAACCTACAAATTAATATTCAAATAGGGCCTTTTACCTTTTAATTGAATTCTATATCTCAAAAATGTAAGAAGAACAAATTGAAATGATTAACTAGGAAAAGGTCTAAATTGACTTCTACAGCAATATTTGTTATAGAATGCACCTTTTGAGCCCACAAACATAACAGCTAACAGTTAAACTAGAGTGAATATCAAAAAAAAAAAAAAAAGGTTAAGCTAGAGTTATGCAGCTACCAGCAGGCTTAAGATACATCAATAATGACTACTGCTAACAGCTCGAGTGGTAGTAGTGGTCAATACCACATCAACAAAAGTCTTTTAAGGAGAAGACGTCAAATTGGCCCAATAAGAGGCCCAATAAGAGGCCCAATAAGAGAAAGGTTCGATCATTTGGTAATCCCAAGCAATCCCAATAGTTGAAGCACATTTTGGCCCTTTTATTTCATCTCCAAATAATTCATTTTGAACTTTGACATGATTATACTACGAAAACATCTAACTTCCCCAGTGCAGACTATCCATAGGTTTCCTAATTTCTAATTATAAATAGTTCATCATGCTTACTCTAGACTTTAAGTCTCCTCTTCAGAGTAAGGCTATCTACATGGTATCATTACAAGCCATGGCAACTAGCTGGAATCTGAAGTGCCATAGCTCACATTTCCAAAAAAGCACATGTTGCTCAAATTTAACTTTCGTGATCTATCATTACTCTCCCCATGGAATTTATGCAGCATTAGAAAATAGGCGTGCCAATCAATAAAAAACTCCCTTTTTAGAATCTACTGAGAATACAAATCAGTAGGAAAATAACAAAAAGTACTTTCATAATAACTTGAAAAGATGAACAGTTACCTGACTTCCTGTATCCATACAACTCAGGTGGGTGTTGCTTGTGGTGTTCCAAAACCGAATGCATCTATCTGCAGTTCCGCCTCCAGATGCAAGAAGACCATGAACGTGTGGAGACCATGCAATGGCTTTGACTGCTGCTGTGTGTTCGCAATACTTAAGAACAGGTTGAGTGGAATGCTGATTCCAAACAAAAAGCTGGAAAGAAGGTTCATTGGTAATATATTGATTACAAAAGAACTACACATTCTATAGCAAAAAGACATAGGTGAATAAATGTTATTCAACTATCCAATAACAAAAGGGAATACAACTCACTCTATTGTCGTTTCCTCCAGATGCAAGCTGGCGGTGATCATATGACCACTTTAACCCGCAAACCTTCAAAACATAGGAAGCAATCAGATGCAAAGCTTTATATTTGAATGGGGAGATCTATTAGAGTTAGAACGTTTCATGACCCATATGAATCATATGACATCATTTTACAGATATGCAAATGATCACAATCAAGTCCCCTTCACAAAATTTTAAATGTAAAAAATGAACATCAGTTCAGAGTTTTAACAGAATCATTACCTCCGACTTATGGCCAGTTAGCTTGCCAACATAGTCATCCTGCGTGCGAATATCACGCTGGAGAATGCTCTTATCCCTGCTTCCTGAAGATAAAGCAGATGAACTCCATGCTAAAGCGCCAACACGAAGGCGATGCCCTTCCATGGTTCTTATCCTTCGACAGCGTGATGCATCCCATATCTAAGCCAGATGGTATTATGTTCACCAAATTTCTAAATAATGGTCATATCACACATTGAAAAGATGTGCAAATACTGCAGTTAAACGTGATCAATAGCTAAAGCATGCTCTGAATTTTTAACTGGAAAAAAACTTTAGAAAAAAGGTAACTTAAAGCACAATGCAACAAGATAGTATCGATTAATTCATCTCATGCAGCAATAAATTAAATATGGGATGATTATTTAATATTTAAGGAAATAGTGAGGAATATAATTTTCTGCATTAGTCATGAGGTAGGTCCAAACGTTAAGTGTTGGTACATAATGTACTGCAAGCCTTGTACATTTCTTGTCACCTTGACAGGAGCTTCACGCAGCTGATTAATCCTCATGTCAACACTAACAAATAGACAACTTACACATTGTGATAATACAGGATTCTCTTACAAGAAAAAAAAGGCTGGAGTACTAAGGAAAAACAGATTCCCTTTCCTTCTTTCTGAAGGTCGGCCTTATCCTAAATTTCATTAAACATAAATTTAGTTATGAAAGGTGCTATCCTCCAATAGGATAGTACAAAAATTAAGTAGACGGGATAATCCCCCATCCCATAGAACATTCTCACAAACAATCATTTTGACCTCAAAAATCCGCAGTTCAGTTTCCATTTCTATACACAAGTTACTTTGTAACTTTTGAAAAAAGGTACAATATGCATAATTTCAAGTACCAAGGCATCCTTTTGGCCATTCTTTGCATCCTGTGATATAATTCTTGCAGTGGTTATAGAATCATCTCCTTCCAGCCAAATTCCTTCCACAAGTGTACCCCACGACTAACCTAGCTGAGCACCCTTCCAAGAACCTCAAAATTCAACAAAATTAAGTGTGAACTTTCCTCCCAACTACTTTAAGCAGCTTATCATCATGGTCTCTAAGTACTGCTACCACTCCCACTTCACCATTTCCTTTAATTGATCAATTGAAATTCAGCTTTACAAAGTTCATAGGAGGAAGAACCCAGCGATCAGACCATGGGTTACACCTACTGGTGAGATGAGTAGGTCCATAGTTATTTGGACTTGAGTGATGATGTGGCCTCTCATGGTCCAAATCGACAGCATCGCTATCACCTTTGCCCTCAAGTGTAATTCCTTGTCTCTTACCTAATATCATATCATAGTTGTAGTTGATGTTACTAGTGTTTTGATGATATTTGTGTTTGATTGCTAACTTATTTGCTGATTGTGTAGATAAATATGTGCTGTATAAGAGGCTTTCTATCCCACTTTGTGTGGAGGAGGATTTGTGTATGCTTACATATGTGAATGAGGCTCAAGCTATCGTAGGATCGAACTCAGAATCAAATAGTTCGATCCTGTCCATTAGACAATAGAGAAAATCAAATTGCTGATCAAATGGTTTGATCTTCTCCAATATGGTTGATATATTCGGATTGTTCGATCGGGTGACTATTTTGCCCGATTGGATTGTCTGATCAATTGGTTTTTGTTAGTTCTGGGGTTGACTTGAATAGTTCAAATGGATGATTTTTTATGAGTTTTGAAGCTTAAGAAGAGAGAAGATTGACACTATTACATACATACCGGCTTAGACCAGAGAGATCAAGAGACCAACGAGGCCAACCCAGGAGATAGAGGCGTTGATATCCCATATCCTAGATGCGGTTGGAGGTATGCCACATTTATGACAATAGTTTTAGTTATTTCCCTTAGTCTTCCCCATGAACACTCTTAAATTTGTTGTAATTGCTTTATAAATGGAGAGGACACCATGATCGACCGTCGATTCATTTCTGGCAGAGTTTACCGTCGATGGCCGAGATCTAGCCATGCTGCTTCGATCTGGATCGATTGACTATTAGGACAGATTTGAAAAGATGGATGCTGCGGATCGCTGGCTTGGTGAATTGGAAATCTCTCATTCATTCTGATTGATTGGAGGTTCCATTTTGGGATGATTTTATTTCTCGCATTTATTTTGTATTAGTTGTTTCTATTTCTGTGATTGTTATTTTAGGCACGTTATCTGGTATTTTCTCATTTGTGTGAGGAATTTATTACATTATGTATTTTTTCTTTATTGAGTCAATTTGTATGGAGGTCTATATAAATGCCTCCCTATTATTCTTATTTTTCTAATGCTGAATGGATTTGAATTGTGTTTCCCTTGGAATTATTTGATTATGGAATGAATCGATATCCTGGATAGGGAAGGGATTGGGCCTTGGGTGAGAATCCCTAAAGTCCACCCGCTCTAACTCCTCCCCTCTGGGTTTAATTCCATTCATCTTACATCCCTCAACATTCACCTCACCTCGTCCTCGTCCACCCCGCTTGCTAGTTTGCGTTCTTAGATCCAGCTCGCCGACTCCGGTTCGACGTGATCGTGATGTCACGTATCCACATCACTGACAACGCTCCTGACTACGTTGACCGAATACACAGTTTCGCTTGACACCGTCGTGCGCGCCCAGTTGGCCACCATGCGCGCCGTCCCGAGCGCACCCGCGCGCCTGCCCGTGTGCCCGCTTGACCCCGCGTACCCGCCTGACCCAGCGTGCCCGCCTGCGCCCGAACCCTAGCCCCCTGCGACGGCGCCCGTGCGCCAAAAATTGACAGCCCTTTTTTAGAAAAATTACATCATGGTCCCTGGATTCTCTGACTCAAGTATGAATTTCAACAAAACCTTTAACCTGGTAAAGTCGAATAATCTGGATTTTTCTGCTAGCTTGTGATTTGCTCGAACTTGTTCCACCTGTGCGACCTTTTCTTATTGAGTGAATTTAAATTACTGTTGGTTAAATATTATGAGATCCTTAATTCTGTTCCCCGTTTCTGATTTGTTGAAAACTGAATTGCACCCTAATCTAAATTAGTAATTTTTCAATTACTTTCGATCTAATTTATTTAAAATTTTAAAAGAAATCAGTTTTGCGGGTATAATTAATTTCTCAATCATTACAAAATTATTCTCTGATATTTTAGCATTAGTTTGTGAATAATCTGCTTTATAAAATTGCTGATCTCTAAACTGCATCGTCGTTCATCTGTCCCGCATCAATAAATCTCGGATCACTCATAGTTTCTTTATGTTCTCTATAATTCCCTCCATTAAAGTGTTGGATTTACACTTCTCTGTATTCCATATATTGCATTTCTCTTAGTTGTATGTTTTCGCTATAATTTTTGACTTAAAACATAAACTACCTTTGAATGTTCACTAACGTATCATGTGATATGTTATTCTATATGTTTATAGTACAATTCATAATACAGAATTTTGCTGGAATGCATTAAACTTGGTTAACTAGGATTCAATCCCTTGCATATATTACAAACTAGGTAGTAGAAATCCCGTTTTGAAAGCCTAGGATAACTTCATGAAATTTTAGTGAACTCACTGGTTTTCCCTCAACCTTTTTTCCTTTTCCATCATAAATCTATTGGTCTTAGAGGCCATAGTCCTAGTGAATATAGGGTCCTAGAGCACTTTGGACTCTTCCCATTGGATGGACAATTAAAAAAATATCAAACACCGGCAATAATCATGTGAGCATTATGGTCGAACTTAAAGCTCGGCATAATAGCGGCAATAACCGAGTGTGATAGGAAAGTTTTTAGTGCACCAATTCATTCCTAATATGCCAGACATGCGTACTACTCAGATAATCTTGTCTCGAAGCCTTGATCATCAGCTCCCAAAATAGTTAATAATAACAAATTTTGACATCTAATTTTCCTCAGATTTGTTATATTACTTTATGATATAAGGAAGCACAAAGACTGCGCTCACACATTTGTTAGAGTCGAGTTTGCATGCATGGAATTTTCATTTGTTTTCTTTTATCATACACTAAATAGATACTTTAATGTTCACTTCATCATAGATTGTAGCAAACGTTTGCATTTTTGTTTGCAGTTCATGGCACATAGGAAGCATCATTGTTTGCAATTTTGTAGCAGTAATGAAAGAAAAAGAACAAGCAGTGATATTCATGGCAAATTGTTACAATTAGTGCATGAATTTTCTCTATTGTTTATGTGATAATCTAGGCAATTTAACTCCAAAAACTAAGCCCATCCAAAACTTTTAATTATAATATGCTGATGGAGTTAACATTGAATTTATCTTTGGGTCATGGGATTAGTTGGACTTTTTGATATCACAAATCCAGTGGCGTTTTAAGACTGAACAATAATGCTTTACAAGGTTTTCTTCTTTATCCTAGTGATGGTTAGTTTGATGGAGATATTTTCTTTTTTCTCAAGTGGTTTACTGACTAGGAGGAAGCTGCAGCAAATTCATTTGTGTCCTTTGGAGATCATTGAGCTTGAGTTGAATCATACATGATAGTGTCGAGTTTTTTCAACTCAAGGAGAATTGATAATCTGCCGATCGATCAGAATTGGTGAGGACACCAATATACCGATTGATTATTCGTAGGTTTAATATTTAATGACCTCTTGAGGAAGATCCACCCAGCCAACCAACGCGCGAAAATTTTTGTAGAAATCATGAGAAGGCCACTGGAAAGCATGCTATAGGATTTTCCAATCAAGGACGCATGCCTACACAACACCATCTAAGGAGAGATTTCCCCATCACCTAAGGGACTTGGGTGTAACTGGGGTTAAAGGGTAATTTAGTTAGCGATCGGGGGAACCCCATAGCCTCTACTTATTTAGATTCTTCCTCTATAAAAAGTGAGCTTTGTACATTTGTAAGGGAATTTTGGTTGGGGAGAAGACCGCGTGAATATGTGGGTGAATAAAGGGAGTACTATCTCAGTTATTCTTTATCTGTTTCTTGCTCTCCACCATCAGCCCTCACCATGTGAAGACTACCACTACCTTTCGATCAAATCACAGAACCCTCCTCCAATCGAAACAAGAAACCTCCAATTAGACAAAGGCTTGTTGAGGAGAAAGCCCAGTGATAAAAAGGATTATTAATTCAATTCAATTGATGAAATGTTTTTCTTACAAAATTGTTCTGTTTGGTTCAATCTTTTTAGTATAAGTTTTGTTGAAATTAATTCTAAGCATCCTACATAATCCTTGATCTCTCTATTTGATTTACTGAAAGAAATTGATAGTCCTGATCTAACTTGGTAAAAATACTAATTAACTGATGATCCTATCTAATTTAAAACTTGAATTCATTTAATCTAAAGGATGTTAATTATTCATTTTATTACATAGTTATTTTATAAAAAACAATTGCGGTTTAATTGTAATAGATTGCCAACTATATTTGCTACTTTAAAGTTTGCATATCATCCTTCCTGTCCTACATCATTACCTTCTTATCCTAAGCTTCCTACATCCCATGCAACCTTGCCATGACAACCTTCTCTGAAACTTTTCCCATTGCCCTCGAGTTGACTCAATCAACCAAAATCCAAAACACTTTCCTGTTATGCCTGGAACTAGAGTATGACAAGAATTTTAGACAAACGAACCAAGTGAAACTAAGACAAACATTGGAAGTAAACTATCACGCGAAAGGTCAAATCTGAATCAAGGTCAGTTCTAATCTCTTCACTGTCCTGTTTAATTTGCCAAAGATATTTTTAGAAGACTTCTTCCAAAAATTAAAAAAAAAAAGACTGCATTAGTTTTAGATCATGTTAATCAATTTCAAGCATGGGTCTTACAGTATGCAGCATAATTTATGCTAATTTATCACCTTAAAACAGGAAATACTGAATCACTCTTAAATTACTTGCCCCACAAAACCAACCACAAAAGTTATACAGATCTAACCTGCACTTTCCCATGACTGGTTCCAACAGCCAAGTGGATGCCCCTCTGTGCCCACCCTACAGAACAGACACTATCATCCACACCCAAGTCACAGAGCTTGGTCACCTATCATCAACAAAATCATGCAAGATTCAATCCAATTCTGCCATGAAGGTGGTAATCGAACAATTCAAAATTGACACAAAAAATTCAACCTTGCTGCTGCAGGCATTCCAGAGATAAACGCAATTCCCCAGTCCAACAGCCAATACATTGTGCGAAGACCAATCGACTAGATTGAGATAGAAATCATCCTGCAACGCAGGAGCATCCAGTACCTAATCCAAAAATCACTTAGTATAGTATCACCAGAGAAGACCAAAATCTGAGCTTTCTGCATGACTGGGAAGAAAGAGAACAAACCTTGTAAGGAGATCTCTGGATCTTCCTGGCAGCCTTAGGCTGGCTGGGAACAACGCCAGGGAGGGCATCATCGAACCCAACAGAAGAAAGAGAGTACCTGGGTACCTCAGCCTTGAACCGGAAAATGTTCCTGCTGGGACTCGAGAACGAAGCCGAGGAGACAGATGAAGGAGAGGAGGAGGAGCCAGGCCTTCCGGCCCACGACCGCTCGGGAGTTGCCGGCGGCACGACGCCGTGATCCGGCCCGAAAAGCACCGTTCGCAAGAGCGTCGCGTAGGCACCGGATCCGTCCCCCTTCCCTCCTTCCCCGGAGGCGGGGGACCCGCTTGACGAGCAGGCGGATCCCGGCGTGGAGGGCACATCGAAGAGGGCGAAATTGGATCCTAGCCTGCTGGGTATGAACCGGTCGCTGTAGATGACGCGGGATGACGGAGAGGAGGAGGAAGAAGAGAGCTGGAGGAGGCGCGGCGGAGCCTCGAAGAGGAGGCCTGCCCTGGCGGCCGACAAGGGCTGATTGGGCTTGGAAGAGGAAGACGACGAGGAGGGCTGAGGGTTCTCAATGGGGGAAGAGGAGAAGGAAGAATCCATACTCCCGGCGGCGATGGATCGGCGGAGGGAGAGATCGGCGAGCTCCGGTGGGAACTCGGCCTCCGTTTCCTCCTTCTTCACAGTCTCTCACCGTTGAGGTTTCCCGGACTTTTCTTCTTCGCTTCCGTTTCTTGGTTTATTCTTTTTTGGGTAAATTACATTGTAGTACCACAATTTCAGTTCCACTACAGTTTGATCTTCAAACCACGAGATCTTTAATTTTAAGTCCTTCTAACATAATAATTACAAGTTTAATGTATTAAAAAAAAGCAATAAATTTTAAGAATATTTACATACATGTAACTCAAATTTAAGCATATTATATTATTATATTTCATAAAGAGTATTTGTAATATAATATGCCAAGACTTGTACGACTTTAATGTAAAAATTTCTAATTTTTAATATTACAATTAAAGATATAGAATTAATATCAGAAGAATAATAGTATAATTAGTATTGCATATAATATAATAACTAAATTATAATTTTTTTTGATAGCCAGATAGATATGGTTGGCTCCTACATTAATTTTCATTTTAAAAATATTGTATAATATTTAAAAATAAAAATTATAAACTAAATAATTAAATCAGTAATAAATGAACGTCTGCACACTTTCTAAAAAATAGATCGCCGACTTCATACTAACAACAAATTAAAACAGCGCAGACTAAAGGGCATAGCATATTTTGTTTAATAATTCGATTATATTTAGCAAAAGAATAATCAGTATATTTATTTAATTATTTATTATATATTTAATTAATAGAATTATTACATCTCGTTACATTTTGTATACTTGTCAGCAGTTATATATTATCCCCGTCATTATGGAAGCGTTGCCCGATCCGATCAAAGATCGTGGGAGACGACAGAAATGTGGGCCCGCGGCCTGGCCCGGTCGCGACCCGGCCCGATCGGACCGGTTGCGATCTGAGGTCGGTGGGTAAGTGAAATTTGGATCTAATGTAAATACAATTATTTTAATTATTCATAAATTTCTAATTAGCAAAAAATTAATTATACTATACAAAATATCATTTTTATAAAAATTATTGGATAAAATAATTATACTGTGCAATATTGATATAATATATATTAATAAAATATTATTAGATAAAAAATATAATAAAAAATTACTGTCAAAATTTATTGTGTATATATTAAACACACATACATATATATAACATTTAAAATTATGAGTTTTACTAAAATATTTAAATATACAAAAACTAGAATAAGAGGAATATTTCACGATAACTCAAAACTCTTTTGGAATAGTTTTCTAACTCTTTTAAACGTAAAAATTATAATCGAAAATTTCATTCAACATCCTTCAACAAAAATATCAACTGAATGTTACGAGCAATAGTCATCAATCTTTCATTAAAAAAAATGTCAATCAATTAGAGAGACGTAATAAGCTAATTCAAAATTTTGAAATCTATATATAATGATAACAATAAGTTAGAGACCCGAATGTAATGTATCCCATCACAATTTTTAATTTGAATTAATAATATATGTGGAAATCAAGGTCATGCCAACATTAGGGACATATCAAAATAAGCCAAAGGGCATCTTATCATAATCAATCAAATTTTTATTTATTTTTTATTTATTTCTACCAATAAATAAAAATTTTCTAACATGCATGCAAGGCTGTCCATGTGTAAACTTATAATAGGCTAAACTTGTCTAGCATGAAAGGCAAAATAGATCCCATAAATAGAGAGAAGTTTTGTTCTAAGCTAAAAAAAAAAGCATCTTTTTTTTTTTCAACTCATTAAATAAATAAATATACAAATATAATTTAATATTTATGATTAATTGCATGTAAGTACCTCTAGTTTAAGTCTATGTAAAATTAAGTTCTTTTAATTTTAGAATTAATTAAATAGGTTCTGTAGTTTACAATAAAATGCAAATAGGTACTTTGGTATTAATGAAATATTAATTTAGCCTTTAAATTAGTTAAATTAATCTATTAATTAGAAAAATTATTCTTCACTAAGTCTTTTTATTAATATTAAAGAATCTATTTGTATATTACCTCTAATTAGAAAACCTGCTTGGATAATTTAAAAATTAAAAGAACTTGAATGTATATAAGCTTAAACTAGAGAGACGTAACTGCTATTAACGATAATATTTATGCTAACAAGTATAGACAAATTTTAAATTGAATAAGTATTTGCTACTTAGATGTCGGGTGAACATAGTTCAAGCGCACTCGAAATAAATCTAGCTATAATGCGTTAATTCAAATCCAATTGAAAAATTCTTTGATCGAGTTTAATTTGTGACTTGAAACTCAATCGGGTTTAAATCAAACAAAATCAATCAAGCATTTGATAATCTAGAACTCTCCCAATTTAACTAATTATAATAAAATATTAGTGTTAAATATTTTTGACATAAAAATCATTTTTTGATTGAAAACATGTCATATAACACTTCATGCATGTCATAGTAAAATCCAAATTTTCAACCAAACTGAACCCACTTGATTGAACCTGACTCGAAATTTAAACGGATCAATTTAAACTCAAAAATTTGAGATCAGATTCTAATCGAGTTGTCGGATCACAGCAAACTTTGACACCACAATTTAAATAGAAGATATGATAGAGATTGGTGTGGTGTTAATTACTTCATGCCAAATATCTAGTAGTGCTGTTCAAATAAATTTCAAACCAATATCATTTTATTTGATTAATAGATAAACATAAGGGATAGAGAAGGCCTATCACTCAATTATAAATAGACTCTAGAATATATTTAACAAATTTTTATTATATTTTATTTTTTTTGATAAAAATTTATTTATTTCTCTCAAGAGAAAATGCATTAATCTCAAAAGAAGTCTATATGAGTGTAGGGACCACATAACTATTATGGTTGTTGGAGAAAAAGCTCCCATGACAACTTGCATATCCATCCCACCTAACAAACTATGGATTTGTAATTTTGTATATCAACCATATATATATATATATATATATATGTTGATAAAAAAATATGTTAAAATAGAATGAAATAAGACGGAAATTTTTAAGTGAAAATCCGAGTATCTGGGGGAAAAAACATGACACCATCTAGGCGATTTAAATTCACTAATCGAACTCCTTCTCTTATAAAGCTTCAGAGTTTCTAAATGGAGACCGAATAAGTGAATAAGTGTAGGAGATAAAGAAAGAGGGAGAGAGAAGCAGCTCGGCCAGCCCCTATTTTTAGAGAGTTTTTCCTCTCCCTTATTTATAGCATGGAGAGGAGAAAACATAATGGGGTACAATCTGTCACATCTGACACATATTCCTGCACAGGACGATTAGACAGTGGACCCCATGTCACCTTAAATGTTGAATTAATATAGTAATACGGAGGGTACGATATATTGATATTTTTTTAAGAGCTGTTCGACTAGTGTTATTCGAGTAGAGTTGTTCGACTAGGGTCGTTTGACTAGGGCTGTTCGATTAGGGGTATTAGAGAAGTTTCTAATAATATATATATTTCAAGTCAAGCAAGTTAATCATATTTCAAGTTTTAACTTTTTAAAATTAAGTCGAGTTAAAATCATCTAAGTTAGTCAAGTTTTGAGTTCTTTCAACTTGTGTATTCGGCTTTGTGCAATAGAAAAAAAATATAATTTAAGTATCACAATTGTTACAATTAATACTGTCATTAACATTTAAAATACACATATATATATATTACTTAATCTTTCTAAGAAATATTTTTTATATATTGATAGTTATAAGTATATTACATCTAAGTAAAAAATAATAACATTAAAAATCTATAAATATTTAGTTGAGTCTGAGTTGTATTAATTCTATTTCGAGTCAAAAATTAATCTCGAGCAAGCTTCAAAATTAAAACAAAATGCACCCCTTCAAATTCTATCACTCATCAAAAGTTGAAGGCTTAACTTCAAATTTTGAATCATAGCTAGTATTCTGAGATAGAAATATTGTATATTGCGTGCTGCTAATTATCAGTACTTTGTCGCTCTCCGTACTATTTTTTAGGTGAGGAAAAGAAATAATTATTTTATAAAATATTGTATAAAGATTTTTATATGATACTATCTAAGTAAATGTCTAAATAATTATTTTATAAAAAATAAAAATAAAATAAAATAGTCAATCCATCTAATTAAATACATTCAAAGTATTATACAAAATATATAATAAAATACTTCTCATATATAGTATCCAACAAGTATAATATATATTTATGTTTTTCAAAATTTCAATTAAACATTAACCATTTTTTAAGAACAATTGAATTGAATCATATTATCAAAAAATATATTTAATTAAAGGCAATGGTGCACAGTCCCTGCCATTATTTCAACAGCTGTGGTGTGCATGTTGAATAATAATAATAATAATAATAAAAAATAATGCATCCAATAGAAATATGCATAATAACTAGAAGCAATGGAGGATAGTTTGGTTTTTTTCACTTATTTTTTTAAATAAGTGAAAAAAATATTTTATTTTATAAAATTAATGAAAAAAAAAATTAATTTAATATTAAAAAATATATAAAAATATGAAATAAAGTTAATTGTAATATTAGTATTTGTATTGGACGTGAAATAAACTTGAATCGTACAGTTAAAATTTATATTGGGCTTAAAAAAATAATTCAAACTAAATGAGTCCAAAATGTTGTTTTAGCTTTCACTAAAGTGTTGTTCTATGGCCCTTCGCTCGTAAAAATAATACGAGCAACAACGATATTTTGGATAGGCCAACGCAATTTTGCTGTGTAAAATATGCTAATAATTCTTGTAATTGTGCATTTAATTTTGTAAATATAATATAAAGATGGGTTTTCATTGACCTACCATGATCAAGCAATTTATTTATTTATTTTGATAAAAAATCAAGCAATTTATTTTGAGATACTTGAAGTTCAATTAACAAACCTAATATCCAAAAATAAGTATGTAGATGTAGATATTATGTAATGATATAATTACCCATATATATTAAGCAGCTTAAAAATTTTAAAATTTTATAATTGATATTTTTGGAATTTAAATTTTAAAATATATAAACTATAATTTACTATCATTAGAATTTTTTATGAGAATATTCAGAGGAATACACAAAGAAGTAAGATAGTTCAGGGATAGCTCTCCCTACGTCCACTTAGGAGCCACAAAAAAAAGTTTTTACTAAAACTCGAAGAGTTTGGTTAGAAGATTAATACAAGAAGAAGAAAGAAAAAAATAATATTAAGTTTGTTTTTCTTTTATCAGTTGTTAGTTCTGATAATAATGCTAAAGATGATCCTCCTCTGAAACTTTCTCTAGAGGCATTTATAGATAAACTAAGACTGTGCTCGACAAGTTCTAAGTTAAAATAGAGTGTAACTGCGATTCCAAGGAGACCATTGATGATGTCAAGAAGAGGACACATAGATTTTTTATCTGTTAGGCCTTTGGAAACCGGATGATTGGCTACTGATAACTGGAAACATGCAACATCGATCCAGTTAATTGGAGATGAGAAAAATTCTACAGTTGAAATTGCTCGTACAGAATGCTTATATGACAATCTTCATCTAATTGGGTGACAACAACTATTGTGAATGGCCAAATATCGTGACCGATATGAGCAGGATGAAACCATACATTATCGCTGATGGTTGGACACTTCTGTGAAAGCAAAGACAAATATGATTAGACAAATATCGTAATCGATGTGGCAAACTTAGTGCACAATCACATATAAAACAGAATTTGAAAAGCCTTTAGGTACTACGTATACGGGTGAGATGCAACACTAAATCCAAATATAAATAGTAGTCTAAAAATATTATTCTAAAATTACCCTTATCCACACATGCAAATATTCATATGCAAATATATATATAAACATACATGTACGCATTCTGATATATACTTACATAAGTTATATTTATCTAATTGTTTATGTAAAATTAAATTTAATAATAATAAATAATATAATATTTTATTAAATTATATTATAGATATTTTAAACTTTTTTTTTATTCACTTCTTATTTTATATTTTATTACATTAAATTAAATTAAAATTTTATTATTATTATTATTATTTATTTCATTAAAATAAATATATCGTTAAAGATTGATCTAAAATGATTAAGAAATCAGATAAAAATTTTATTAACATATAGATCACAGGTTAAGATATTGGATTTGATGATCTAATTCTAATTATTAAAATAGGATAAAATATGATCAAAAATAAATATTAAAAGACTTAAGTTTAATTTGAGTTTAACTCTGGACTTAAACCTTGAGGATGACAATAATTAATAAGAGGATTGATTGATGACTGATTATTTTCAAAGGATAATTAAATATGATTTAAAAATTACATAAATGATATAATATAAACTAATATAAATTATTTTATACAACATATACTCTAGTCTGATTCACTAAAAATAAAAAATTATGATTAAAATAGTTATAACAAAAAAATTTAAGTTATTTTTTAAAAAATTAAAAATTATTTTATATCTCATTCTATATAAATTTTAATATTAAACAATCACTTTATTTTATATTAAATTTAAATTTCAATAAATTTATCAACTTTTAAATTATTTTTTTTAACGTCTAACCAAAAAAAGGCCTAGACTCAATTTGGATGGAGAATAAAAATAATAGCTTGGATAAATTTTTGATTTTTTTCAAAAAAATATATATTTGATGTGAAATAAAGTGAGTTAATTATGTTAAATATTATATTAAAAGTGAAATAAAGTTGATTGATTTATTAAGAATTATATTGAATATGAAATAAAATAATTATTTAATATTTAAATTTATATTGATGAAATATGAAATAAATTATTATCTTTTTACCATAACTTTTTTTTTTTTGGAACCAAAGAGAGAGTTGAGTAAATAGTGTAGAAAAGAAATTGCATTATATTTACATAATATGTGAAATTATAATGTTGAATTTTGCTTAATTGAAATACGATGAACATGGGTATTTACGAATTATGTGAAATAAAAATAATTTTTTTATATTAAAAAGTACATTAAAAGTGAAATAAATATTTAAAAGGTATTTATCAAATAAGGGTATAATAAATTGCATAGAATTTTAGAGAATTGAATTCGTTACACATGTTTTCAATCATCAAAAGCATTTGTTGCCATCATTCATTTCTCTCTTTAGTTTTCTAAGTTAGAAACTTTTAATCTTGATAAGTGTATAATAATTTTTTATATTCTACTTGGCTCAAAAGATTAATATGATTATTCTGAAATTTAAATGAAGTTGTGAATTAATAGTAATTATTTGATTCATATTTGTAGCATTAGATCAATAATATATTATTGGTTAAATTGCATCTAGGCCCCCTAAAGCCAGGCATTGTAAATTGGTTTAACTTTTTAAATAATTTGATTTAGGTCCTTGAATTTGTGAAAGCACTGTCGTTCGATTCCAATTAAGATGTAATTATTAATTTTTTATCATTATACTATAAAATTATTCTCAATTATGATTTTTTTGAAATTTTAAAATAATTTTGATATTTTAATATTTATATTTTTTTTAATTTAAAAATTTTAGATTGGAGAAAAGTAGGAGGTGTGAGAAATAAAATTTTATATTCTTATTAGATTTTTAAAGAAAATGAGGATAAATAGATGTAATATTTCTTTAAAATATATAAATTATTTAGACTAATAAAAATAATTAAATTTTATATTTTTTATAAAAAAAAAGAGTCTATAAAAAAATAGGACTCAAAAAGTGGGACTAAAATGACACTGTTTTTACAATTTTAGAAAGCTATTAAAATTGATAATTTGAAAAAATTGAGATTAATTTGAAACTATTTTCCAACCTCAAGAAGGCTAAATGCAATTTATCCTATAATATTTTTCTTTTATTTTTTTATTTAAATTTTTATACTCATTATCCTATATAAAAACTAATTATTATTTTTTAAAATATTTATTATATCTCTATAATTAGAAATATTTATGATAAAATTATGAAATCATCTTATCGAGCCCACCAAACTATAAATCAATTATTTCATTAGTTTTCCAATTATAAAGAGCCTTGTTACATAATTTCAATAATTGATAAATAAATAAATTAATTTTGATTTTAATTTTTTTTTATTTTATTATTTAATGGAGTAAAACTAATTAGAATCATAACTGATCTAATGCAACGCATTTTACGGCCTCATTTGGTTTTAACTTTTTTGTGAATAAAAGAATAGAATATATTTTATTTTTTAAATTTAATAAAAAAAATTAATATTAAAAAATATGTAAGATATAAAATAAAGTTAATTCTAATATTCATATTTATATTGAATGTGAAATAAATTTTATTTTTATAATTAAAATTTTATTGAGTCAAAAACATTTCTCAAACTAAACAAGGCCTATGTTCATTTTATACAAAATTCTCAGTATGTGATATTTATTTATTTTTTTTATAAAATGTGTGAGGTATAATATAGCAATAATTATGTGCCATGTATATATAAATCCTTAAAATAAAATTAGAAAATATTTTGATGTATTTATATTTTAAGATGTTTAATATGCAAAAGTTGTGTAAATTTTTCAAATTTTTCTTAAAAAAATTAATTTTACATCAATCCTATAAAACTACTTTTTAATACTTAAATATAACGAGTAAACATTTAAATCAACTAATCCAACCAAATAACATATATTGCGCGGTGAATCCTAAATCTACAACCAGCTATCATGTGCTCTAAATTCTAAGCCATGAATTCGAAGCTATAAGCCCTTGCTCTAGGTGGTGAGTTGGGAGCCACGGGTTCTTCGTTTGGAAGTAATACCACTACAATTTCTCAATTGCTCTGAAGGAATATTACAATTTAGAGAGTATCTGGCCGAGCCATAACTTGGCCCTAAGGATTCGGCCTGGGTTTAGGACTTCAAATAAGGAAAAATTATTTGGTTTAGTCATCTCTGTTGTATCATTCCTGCGGCACCTAATTAGAGCATGCCATGCAAGTTCGAGGGCCTTGCGTACGGTGCCATGCATGGAACTGCAGGAAAACACCATTTCGCATCTTTTTTGTTGTTTCACTTCAAATTTTTTATCTTTTTGTAATTTTTTGATTGATTTATATTCATATATAAAATTCAAAAAAAAAAATACAAAGTTAAAAATATACATGCAAAAGATTAATGAAGAAGACGTGAAATAGTGAGAAACAACATGAAATGATATTTTTTCGCTGTTGCGCGGTTGGCACTGTATGCGAGACCCGTCTGTTGATGCGGCACCATCCTACTGGGCGCTTAACGAGTACTGATTGCACCTAATAATAATTCTCACGTGAGGTTAATTTAGGGTGACACTTGAGAAATTTAATGTATCTCTAAATGGTTGAAGACAAAAAAGAAAAAGAAAGGCAAAAAAAAAAAAAACCCTAACATTTTGTTATTAGTGAGGTGTTTTGTTATGCAATAAGATTATTTAGTTATCGTTCAGTTAAAACTGTTAAAAATTTAACAGTTTAAAATTTAAACCTATTAATAAAGAAATCAAATTCAGCCAAACCGTCAAAAGTTGAAACTTGGTAACCTTTGACATCGCATCTCCCGCCGGCGCGGGGGTGCTCGTCCCCGTATCCGCCGCCGGAGAAACCGGAACATGCCTTCCGGGTTCCAAGCACCATCCACAGCTTCCGGCCTCCCCAGATCTCCATTATCCAGCTCAAAAGTTCTATTCCGGGTACAATCTTCTCGGGGAACCTTGATCGAGCATCTGGCGTGCTCACGGGATTCCGTCGAAAAATATGCCTGCTGATCTCCGCCGTTGACGGCGAGCGATCCAGCGCTGTTTGCGTCTAGATCGCCGGAATCCCTCCCATTTCCCGCATGGCTTATATACCTCTCAGCTCCCCGCAAGGGCTTTCTTCCACCTGCGCTCCTCCCTTTCCCTCCGGCCTCTTTCTCCTAGTTCTCGCTACGGGCGCTTCACAATGGCGCCGCCTAAGCAGGACTCAGGCGCCCCGATCGCTCATGGTGGTGGAGCAGAGAGAGAGGCGTCCGGAAAGAAAGAGAAGGGCGCGAGCCCACTCATCGTTTGCTTCGGCGAGATGCTCATCGACTTCGTCCCAACCGTCTCCGGCGTGTCGCTGGCGGAGGCCCCCGCCTTCAAGAAATCCCCGGGCGGCGCTCCCGCGAACGTCGCCGTCGGCATTGCCAGGCTCGGCGGCTCGTCCGCCTTTGTCGGCAAGGTTTCTTCGTGCCCCAATCGGTCGATTTGCTTCATCTCCATCCTTTCCGCTGCATTCGCTTATTTGTCAATTAACAGGTAGGGAAGGATGAGTTCGGCTACATGCTGTCGAACATGTTGAAGGAGAACAAGGTTGATAACTCCGGCGTGCGCTTCGACGCCGGTGCGAGGACGGCGCTGGCATTCGTCACTCTAAGGGCAGACGGCGAGCGCGAGTTCATGTTCTACCGGAATCCCAGTGCTGACATGCTGCTGAAAGAATCTGAGCTCGATGTCGAGCTCATTAAGAAGGTAAACAGTATCAAAATGATTTTTTTTTATCATTCAGCTCATGGATGAAGAAAAGATCTTTCATTGCAGGGATCTATCTTGCATTACGGCTCCATTAGCCTCATCGAAGAACCTTGCAGATCAACTCATCTGGCAGCGCTTAAGATTGCTAAGCAGGCTGGCTGCATTCTCTCCTATGATCCCAATCTGCGATTGCCCTTGTGGCCCTCTGCAGATGCTGCTCGAGAGGGTATTAAGAGCATCTGGGACTTTGCAGATGTTATCAAGGTCTGTTTCATATAATCTTCCTGCTTTCATATCAATAATTATCATTTTCAGATAGTTTTCTCCCATCATTTTGATGGATTTCATTAACTAGCCATCAGGTGTGATTCTTAGTTTATTCATATTTTCTCCATTACATATCTTTTGGTTAATCTACTGTTATTCTTTTAACTATGATTTTATCATTTTTCTTTAATGGGCATTTGGTTTAATGTCTGTGTTATTTAGATATTTATATTATCTCTAAATTGTTTTCTATTTAGTTCAATGTCATTATGGGCCGTTTGATTCAATGATAAAGATACTTATTGCTTGGTGTGGTGATATTTTAGATAATATTGTAAAAAAGTATAGGATTACCAAAATAATGGCATCCTGACATCACTTAAAATTGAGTGGCATCTAGATGTAACTCTAATTATAAACTTGTAAAGGGAGAGATGAGGTTGGATTGATTTTTTATTGTTTTTTTTTTTAATATGATGGCATTTAACCAAATAAATATTAAAAATTGATAATAGAAAGTCAATCAAACCTCACCTTCACCCAAGTTTAGTGATAATCTTGTAAGTTTTGGCAATGCTTTATAAACATATCGAAAACAATTTCTCCAAATAGTGTGATATAACATTACAATAACATTGAACCAAACACCCCCTTGATCATTTCATTTTTTTCTCTTAGTTATATTTGCCTACATCATTTTATTCTCAGTATGAATTTGCATGATGTAATTTTTACCAAAGGAATGGAGCTCATTTGCTTCAGAATGATGCTCGTCAAGCTGATATGTGCTCTTTAGAAGCTGAAACTTACCCGGCTTTTTAGGAAATTGATGTAAATGGAGATCAAAGAATACGCAAACAAATTTAACAGGGTTCATCTTAAATTAGACTTAGGCCCTTGAGTAGTGACTGAAAAAGAATTCAGTTCACCTAATGAACCTTTCAGAATGCTGAGAGTGATACCTAACCTAATCAAAGTCTATAAAATTCCAAAACATAAACCCGAAAACATCAATGGAGCTAGAACTTGGATGGGATAACTAATTGGGATCACACAGAGATTATGCCGCCAAGGTTACGCAACAAGGCTATATGCTGACATACTGCCATGGAACAGGTGAGTGAGGATGAAATCACATTTTTGACCGAAGGAGATGACCCTTACAGTGACGAAGTTGTGTACAAAAAGCTTTTCCACCCTAATCTCAAGCTTCTTATTGTGACTGAAGGCCAGGATGGCTGCAGATACTACACAAAGGTAGCTTCAAATTGATGGTGATGAGTGTATAACTGCATTAACGATGGAAAACCTTCTCCTCTGTGCCATTTGTCATTGCTTTTCTAATGTTTTCCTCTGAGTGCAGAACTTCCATGGAAAAGTTAACGGCTTTAGAGTGAAAGCTGTAGACACTACTGGTGCTGGTGATTCTTTTGTGAGTGGGCTACTAACTAACTTGGCCACTAGCCCAAATATCTACACTGTACGTATTGCGAAATATCTTCTTTTGAGCATAATAGACTTAAGATGATATGGATATGTGCAATGCAAATTTGAATGGGGAATATCAAACGATAGTTGCTAACATTTTGGTTAAACGAACGAAAAAAAAGGGTAACTATCATCAAGGTCCTTGAGATTTGGGGTTAATATCAAGTTAGTCTATGATTTCAAAAATTTCATTGGGGTCCTTGAGGCTGACATTATTATTTCAACCAGTCCTTTTTATAAATTGTAACAAAATTTATTATTAAATTAAAATTTAAAATAAAAAATGACAAAAATACCATTGTCTATCTCTCATTTAGGCAACACCATCGTTGGGGCTGCTGCCGCGGTTGTCCAAATAGGGGGCATGTGAGCACCTGGGTAAGGCCGCCTGTAGCTTCCCCGCACAGGTTGCGCGAGTGCTTGTGCAGGCGCAGTTGCCTTGTACAGGAGGCGTGGCAACTACCGCAAGTTCGTGCATTGGGGTTGCTTGCAGCGGTCTTGTGCTTGTGCTTGTGCCCAGGGTTTGTGTGCACCAGGCCATGCGTGATGGTGTGGCCTGTGGTGATGGCCACCAGCGTAGAGTCTGGATGGGAGGCAGAGGTATTTTTCTTATTTTATAATTAAAAAAATATTTTTAAAAAAAGAGAAAATGTTAAAATTTATAAAAAAAAGTCCAAATTGAAACATTAGTGTCAACTTCAAAGACCCCACTAAATTTTTTTTTAAATTATGAACCTACTTAATATTAGCCTCATTTGTAAAATAACTGTAACTCAGTGATAGGTGTTAGTTACAAAATAAGATTTCATGTTTATTGTTAACACTCATGTTGCACTAGAAAGATTAATTAGTGAAATTGGATTAATATAATATAATTTTTTTGGATGAGATGAGTTGAAACTGTTTTTATTTAGAACTGAGTAGATAACAATCTTGGTTTAAAAAATAAGAATAAGGTGATAGACTAAAAATATGGAATCTTAGAGATAGTACTGCAAAAAATAACTCGTGAAAAAAACTCATGAATCCAACTTGGGATAAAGCTGTGTTACAATATACATGATCTCACACCTTCGATGGTTCTTACTTATCAACCTAGGCATACTGTGATATAAAAAAATCTCACTTAGATTTAACAGTAAATTTTATAAGACAGTAGTAAAATCAGTGATATTATATAGTATTGAGTGCTAGTCTACAAAGCAGAAATATAAAAGTAAAATAATTGTCATAAAGATGAGAATGTTTAGGTGAATAAGTTAGTATACATGAAAAAATAAAAAGAGAAATGGGTACATCTGTGAGAAGATTGTAGTAGCTTCAATTGAGGATGAGCTCTAAAAGAGTTGATTTAGATGCTCTGAACATATATATTGTGGGCCGATAGAAGCTTCTGTAACAAAAGTTGAGTTATTAGATTTTGCGCATATAAATAGAGGAACAGAAAAGCCAAAAAGATATAGCAAGAAACTCTACGGAATGGTCTTGCATATTTAGGGAATTAGGAGTTGTAATTTGATAGAGTGCAGTAGACTCAAAAAATTTATGTAGTCGACGTGACCAGGTGAAATAAAGGCATATAGAACTTGAGGGGCTGTGGTAGAGCATAAAGTTGCTTTTGATTTTTGACCAAGGATGAAGCTTATGTTTTTAGATTGGTTGTATATACTATTAGCTTATTTTTCTGAACTTTGAAAATGATTGTATTTTCAGGATGAGAGGAAGCTAAAGGAAGCTCTAGAATTCGCGAATGCCTGTGGTGCGATCACCGTCACCGAGAGAGGAGCTATTCCTGCTCTACCTACCAAAGAAGCTGTGCTCGACTTCCTTCCGAAAGGAGATGAACATCCCCAATGTTTGTGTGTTATCTCTTAACGGTGTGGAACAAAACAGCCTCCTTTTTTTTGCTTCCTTTCTTTAGTGGAGAATGAACGATCTGCGATATAAAAGCTGATGAGTTCCTTTTTGAGACGGAGGATTGGAAGATAAGAAAGGTGAATTTTGCAGACACAGTAATATACTTAAGACTCTGTTTAGTTAGGAGAAATTTTAGCCGTGATTAACTTTCTTCCAACTAAAAATTTTATTTTATTTTAAAAATAAATAAATAATATTTTATACTTCATTTCACACAAACTTTAATATTAAATAATCACTTTATTTTACATCTAACATATTTTTTAATATAATTAATTAATTTTATTTTACATTATACTTTTTTTTTTTCATCCAACTAAATAGATCCCTAAATTTGATACTACTTAGTGAGAAATGCTGGGTTTCTCTTACTTGGTTGAAAATATGTAATGTCAACATTGAGATGAATTGTTATGAAGGCAAACCACCTTCTTGTGGTTCCTTTATAGCAAATTTTCACTTTTGACTTAAGGATTTTTATCATTAATTATGTTTATTTGCAAAATTTGCTTTTAATATGAGTATTTTTTATTTAAATATTTGTATGATATAAAATATAATTAATTATTACAATGAGATGTATAGTGGATGTAATATAAATTAATTATTATTTTAATATATGTGTGAGAAGTGAAGTAAAATTAATAAAATATGATGTGAAATATAATTAAATTTTAATATTAAAATTTGTTTATGATGTGATAGTTTAATAAGATTTATTTTAATTTAATAAAAAAGTAAATTTTTTCTTGTTTAATTTTTAAAGTTATAGATAATAATTTTTTTAAAAGTTATATATTTATATGTATTATTTTATAATTTAAATTTATAATTATGAATTGTGTCCCTTTGAAGAAGGGTTAGATCTTTTTTACTTAATAGTGAAAGTGTAATTCATAATTAAATATTCAAAATATGGAGTGATATATATAAATATGGAATTATAAGATTAGTTATTAATTTATTTTTTTTATTTTTTATTAATATTTTATATTTTAAAATTTAATATGAAATATTTTATTATTTATAGTTTTATTCTTTTAATGGAAATTTATAGTTTTATTTCAAAAAATACTCTTATTTTCTTATATAACTTTAATCTTACATTTTTTGAATGTTGAATTTAATTTATAATCGAATTTTAATATTTTTGAGTTGAGCTCGCTTAAAAAAATTTTTTTTTGGTCAAATTCAATTTTACTAGATTACATAAAATTCTTACGAATAATATTTTCTAACTGAAAACTAGAATTGTGACGATAATCGGAATTCTTGAAAGGTAAAAAACAGGAATTATTAAGCACATATAAAACTCGATGGTATAAACATCGTGCACGACGATAAGCAAAGAATTTGAAGAGCTCTTAGATGCGACATGTACAATGGCAAAGAGTTCAGTCGATTGAAGTGGTTTCTCGAAAATAAATTGTTGAATTTTAAAATCATAGAGGCTAAAGAGATGGATATTTTCGATTCATTGTTCCCTTTCGGACGGAAATATTTCTACGAGTTACGCACAAATTTCATTACAATATTTCACGATAATGCTCTTCGATTTTATTTTTTCGGGCCGAACTCTCAGCCCTAAACAAGAAAGGATATCTAGCCAGACTCAGTGGCATCTCACAAGAAGTGATACCTTGCTCTGTGGCTACTCCCACTTTTTTTTTGAACTCATTGGGAATAAAATAAAAGGCAAATTGCATTTGGGCTCCGAGTAAAGAATATTGTAAATTAATTTTAATTTTTTAAAAATTTTAATTTGAATTCATGAGATTATAATAATAATAACAACTAAGTCTTAATCCCACTATGTGAGTCCAGCTATATAAATTCTTTGTTTCTATTGTATTTATTAATAAATAAATTCTTATCTAAATCTAAATGAATAAGATCACTTCTTGTATTTTTTTGTCATATCTTTTTTAATCTTCCTCTCCCTCTTTATATATGGGGAAATTACTGGAGCTTCAATCTACTTACGATTTATTTGTCTAAACCATCTAAATCGACTTTCTTTAAGTTTATTTTCAAATGATGCAACATTAACTTTCTCATGGATATTCTCATTTCATATTCTATTCCTTTGCATCTATATTTTTGTAACACTTATTTTATTTATATATTTTCTCTTTACAAGTCAGCATTCAACACTATATATTATTACTGGTCTTATTATGATTTTATAAAATTTATTCTTAAATCTGAATGAAATTTTTCTATCGTACAACACACCAGAAGTATTTTTTTATTTTATCTATGGATCCTGCTAATAAAATCATTAACTATTTCACTATTATTTTATATGATTAATCTAAGGTTTCTAAAGCATTCACTCTTCTTAACAATTAAATCATTAATTGTCACATCACTAATATAAGTGCTTCTTTCTTAACTAAATATATCTTAGTATATTCAATTTTTGATCTACTGAGATGAAAATCTTTAGATTCTAAATTAATCCGAATCGAGTTTCGCTTTAACTCATTCTTTAGTTTTATTAATAAGAATAATATCATTTATGAAAATTACATCATCTTTATAATTTTAATTCAAATTAAGGAATAATTGTTAATTTTTTACTAATATATTATAAGATTATTCTAATTTATTAATTTTATGATTTTTTAGAATATAATTTTGAAATAATAATATTTATATTTTTTTAGTTAAAATAATACCAAAAAATCAATAAATAAAAGAAATTAAATTTTAAATTTTTTTAAAATAATGATAATAAAAGGGTATAATAGTGTTTTTTTATTCTAATAATTTTTTAAAATATTTGATTTAAAATAATAAAAAATAATCAAAATTTATATTTTAATTTGAAAAACATAGTGAAAAGACAACAAAAAAAAAATTATAATATTTTTATAACATCAGAAATCTACATTAAATTTTTAAAAATTTAATACCAATGTACAATACTTTTCCAACCTGAAAGTCCCAGTTGCAATTTACTCTAAAATAAAAATAGGTATTTATTTATTTATTTATTTAGCCAAGTTTTGATCAGCAATGATTCATGCTTGTATGATGATTAAATATAATTAATGACAATGCCATCAGATCAAGAAAAGAAAATTAAGTTTAATTATCACCAAAATATATATACATATATATATATATATATATTTATTTATATATACAATGGGATGATGACATACCGTTAACGTCAAACTATATATATTATGTTACAAAAATTTTTTTTTTATTTTTTAAATAAATGACGTTGGGGTATTTACTTTCAGAGACCAATTACAAATAGTTTTTAACATTTCAAATTATTTTTTTTATGAAAAGGCATTTCAATTTATTTCAATTAATTAATTAGTTAATTTGTGTTAAAACATTTTTAATGTGGCTTTTTTTGTATCTTGGATTTTGTACTTCGTTGTGAGAGGAGTATATATATATATATATATATATATATATATATATATATTGAGAGGGTGAAACATTGATTTTATTAATCACATAATATTGGGACTTATTTGCATTGAAAGTCCGATTTTATAAACTTGAATGTAATTTATCCTCACTTTTCAACATATAATTTAGATAGATGAAAAGCCAAAAAAGCATTAAAAAAAAAAAAGAAAACTCATATGCATGGCAAGTTGAACATGAGCATGAATCATGCCACAAGAAATTTTAAAATGATCAGATTATAACAATATAAATTTGAAGTTATTATTTTTTGTGTATTTATATTTTAAATTGTTGTATTAATTTTAGTCTTATAATAGGATGATGTGAAAATTTGTTAATTTAGATAGACGGTAATTTCTCGTGCCAAAAAACATAAAAAATAATAGTTATTAATAGACAAATGTCGTACTATATGCTATCTCATTGTGGGGCATAATCGTAGCTCATTTATGTATTTGGTAGGTGATTAATTGTTGGTAGAAGGTATGTTTGGGCACAAATTTATAAGACAATCGTATACAAATACGTACGACGAATGAATAAACCAACATGGCCAAATCAGGCGGACTTATTGAGCTTTACATATAATGAGTTGAACTCTAAGAGCGGAGATGCCTTTTGGGGATGTTGAACTAGATAACGAGATGCCCACAACACTGGTTGGTCGATTCTCGCTGCGTGAATTGTCTAGTGAATATATCTCTATAATATATATCGTTGAGAGCCGCCCCATCTTTATAATGTTTGGGCACGAGATGGCTAATATACAAGGTTAACTCGTTATCCTTCCTTAATTCTTCCACTAAGGCCCAAATTAATCGATGAATTTTTTGTATTAACAATCATTATCTCAGTTGTCCACACTGATAGATAATAAGTAGCTCCTTATATAATTCAAGTTATGCATGGTTTACTCTTATAGTTTATCTCTCCTTGGGCCCACACAAAACCCCTCTATAAAACTCCCTTATCAAGCTTAGCTAGATCCATACAATTATAGAGAGAAGACAATGGAAAGCTCATCATCATCATCTTCTTCTTCTTCTTCTTCTTCCCATTTTCTTGGAGGGAGAAGAATGCTATTGGTGGCAATGAGGGTGCTGGTAGGCCTGATCTTCATGGGCTGGTTGATGATGTGGATATTGCTGCCAACTAAGACTTACAGCAAGAGATGGAGCCCCAAGATCCAGGCCGCCACAGTCTCCAGCTTTCTTGGAACTCAAGGTCTGTCATAATTAAGTGGGTTAATCAGTTAACTCGAGTTAAACTCAGTTCTCATACACAAAATCTGTGATTGGTGCAAGACTTAGATTATACTAAGTGAGATTTTTGAATCGATTCGATTGAAATTCGATTCGAAAATACTATAGATTGGATCTAGATTAACCCTGATTCGTTCCAATTTTTTATCCTAATTGAATATTACATAGGTTAGATCTGAATCAAGGCCGATTCGAGCCATATTTGACTCGTTGATAGGCCTGCCAGTCCATTAAGTTCATAAAAAAAATACAATTATTTATGAATTAAATATAATTTTATCAAAGATCAACAAATCATAAAAAGTATCAATCTTTTTAAAAAAATAAATTTCTTGAATTTTCATCTTTATATTTAAAGGTAAAATAGTAATTTCATTTAATTGCATTTTGAAAACCTAATAAAAATAAGGGGAAATTAGTGAATTACTAATTGGACCCTAACATTTATAATTTTAAAACTTTTTGTTTAAGTTCCTATTTAAAATTATAGTGATTTTTATTTTAAATTCTTAAAACCTAAATGATCTGTGTGAAAGATATTAAAAAAATAAATTAAAGTGTAATTATGAGTAAATTATAATCAGTAATTTGCCCTTAAGATAATTTTAAAATTAATCAACTTGATATATATCTCAAAAAATAGATACGGCTAAATAATTTAGGGGATTTTATATAGAAGTTCCAAGCATTCTGATTTAAATAACAAGACTGAAATCAAAGTTTTAACTTTTCATTTTTACCAATGAATTTTTATTTAAAATTTTAATTATATAAATATGAAAATTTGAAGTGAAAACTCCGATAATTTAACCTATTAGTTATTGTCCACTATAATTGTATTATTATTTGGTGACTAAATTTTTTTTAAAATTAAATCAATCAAATTTGTGATTTTATATGGCAGGGACCCAGATTTTGATCTTCTCATTCCCCATCCTATTCATTGCTGTTCTTGGCAGCGTTTATCTGCATCTGATGCAGAAAGCCGATGTTTTCTCGAGGTAATTATGTGCCACTTAGATAAATTTTGAAATTAAAATAAAAAATAAATTGCATTCGAGATAAATATATTATAAATTAGTTTTAACTTTTAAAAATTTTTAAATTTGGTCCCCTGCTACGGTTTTAATATTTTTTTTCAAAATTTCTCCTTTTTCACTAATTTTATTTGATAGAAAATATGAAATTTGATATTTGTTTAACTACTTTTAACCATTAATTTATATATTTAAAAGTGCCATTAACTCTTTTATCCTCTCCTTTCATTAACAATTTAATAAAAATTTAAAATTTAATTTCTCTCAATTTTTTATTTTACTTTTTTAAATTAAAAATATTAATATTAATATTTTAAGTTAATAATTTAGAATAATTTTATGACATATTAATAAAAAATTAATAATTATATTTTGTTGAGATTAAATAGTAATGCTTTTCAGAAAAATCAAAAATAATATTTTTAATGAACTTATTGACTCAGAATTATAAATTTGTGATATTATCTTATAATATCAGCAGCTGATAATGTTTGCTTTTAAAAAATTGTTAAACATTTTCGTGAAAGGGCCTTTAAAAATTTATTGACCAATATGAAATAGACTCGAACGGTTAGAGTAAGAAAATAAATTTTCCAAAATGACATTTCTGCCCTTACGAATCACAGCCGTAGATCAAGATTAAGCCATCGCCTTCGAGCATGGAAGAAGCCGGTCGTCGTGAAGGGCCCGCTGGGCGTTCTCTCCGCCGTGGAGCTCGCCTTCTGCCTTCAGTTCCTGGCCCTCGTCGTCTGGGCCCTGTCCGTCTACATCACCACAGGGTTTTCCGGCATCACCGCCGACGACGGCGAGAAGCTGTGGGAGGCGAAGCTGATGGAGGCCGGCCTCCGGCTGGGCATCGTCGGAAACATCTGCTGCGCCTTCCTCTTCTTCCCCATCGCCCGCGCCTCCTCCCTTCTCCCTCTTGCCGGCCTCACGTCGGAGTCCAGCATCAAGTACCACGTCTGGCTCGGCCACCTTGTCTTGGCCCTCTTCTCCGCCCACGGTCTCTGCTTCATCGTCGCCTGGGCCGCCACCGGCAAAATCTCAGAGGTAACCCAAATTTTCAAAATCCTTTCTTTAAAAAAAAGTTAATAGCAATTAGGTCCCTATAATTTAGGCCTATATACACTTAAGTCCTTACAGTTTCTAAATTAAACAAATTGATCTTCTAATTTAAAATAATATATTTATTGATATTAATAAAAAAACAAATAAATAATATTTTTTCTAATTAATTTAATTATTTTATAAACTATATTAACATTTCAAGTGAATAATATATAATCTAATCTGGAATCTATGATGTGCAACTAGGACTGTAAATTTTAAATTTGTATTAATAATCTCGAAGTATCATCTCAATAATTGTAAATTTGTATTTTTAAATAGGGGCATTTACATACATACCCCTTAAATCATCTTGAATTACATGTTAAATCCCTCATTTTTTAATTTTACAACTTAACCCCCTAAATCATCCAAAAATAAAAACTAGTAGAATACATGTATTTGTAAATATATTTATAATATTTGTATATATATATATATTATTGGTAATAAACATCCAAATAATTATAAATCAGCAAAAAATATACTTTAAAAATCTTGAAAAAGACCTAAATATGTTATTTTTGGATGATTTAGGGGTTTATATCTTGTTATTGTTGTTTGTATGTATGTATAAAGATTTTTAAATTTTGATAATAATATTGTTTGGGTGAAAATTCAAATAAGGAATTAAAGGATGACAAGTAAAATGATATTATTGTAAAGAAGAATGGGAGGAGGCTTTTATTGAAGTTCTTATTAGAAGGAATGAAGAGAGTAGTGGTAAGCTGTGAGTTGCTGAGGGAAGTCTCGTTGGAAGGAATAGATACTAGTAGAGTCGAGTTGAAACTGTAGGCGTACTATTGATGATCGGTACCTAGCTAGTCTTTTCATTCTATGCTCTTGAGTCGGCACAAGACCAGAACTCCTTTTTTTACCATAGATGAGACCATTTATTGCGAGAGAGGAGCGGATGAGATTAGGTAAGTTAGACAGGCTTCATTAATGAGGCATAGCGGGATGGCATGTGGTGGCAAGACCATTCGACGCCGCCCGACAGCCCTAATATTAAAATAGCGTCTTCCTTTTATCTTTAGAGAAAACGTCATATCATATGGTGCCTATGACATGACGGTTGCTTAATGACCAATTAGTTGTTTAACCTTGCCATTCGATTAACTCTGTACTGTTTGATCAAGAGACCACAATCTGAGTAGGTTGCAGGTTCAAAAATTCTTATTCTGTTGACTTTACTTGGAGACTTAGTCAAAAATGTTCATATGTCGTGATTGGATGATATGATTTTTTTTTTAACAAATATAATTGATAATAATAACTATATGCAATATTTTAAATGCATTTTTGTTATTTAGCTTAAATATACTTGAAGTTAAACTTGAACTCAAATGGAACTAATATGAGCCAAATTTGAAAAGCTAAAATCTATTTGGCCTCGTTTTTGCTCAATATAAATTTCAGTTAAAAAAATCAACTTTATTTCACATCAAACATAAATACGAATATTAGAATTGAAAGTATTTCAAATTTTACATATTTTTAATATTAAAATATTTTTTTTCATCAAATTTAAAAAATAAAATATTTTTTTTCTCATTTAAAAAAAACTTAAATAAAATGAGGCCAAAAATTAGGTCAGCTAGCTGCTGAAACTCGATCCATTTAAGGTAGATTTATAATTTTAGAAAATGACCTGAAAGTACTGAAACTCAATCCTATTTCTCATGTATTTTACCACGTCAGATGCTGAGATGGCAAGCTGCCGACGTGTCGCACGTCGCCAGCGAGCTGGCTCTCCTTTTCGGACTGTTCATGTGGGCGGCGACCTTCCCTCGCATCCGCCGCAGGATGTTCGAGGTCTTCTTCTACACCCATCAACTCTACGCCTTCTTCCTTCTCTTCTACCTCCTACACGTCGGCATCGCCTTCTACTGCTACATCCTCCCCGGCGTCTACCTCTTCGCTGTTGACCGCTTTCTGCGCTTCCTGCAGTCTCGCCGTCGCGTCCAGCTCGTCTCCGCCCACCTCCTCCCGTCCGAAGCAGTCGAGCTCAACTTCGCCAAGAGCCCAAGTAATCATCGATCGATTCCTCCACCTTCTTCGCATGAATTTTAATCAATAACATTGATCTCTCAGTTTTCTCTATCAACTGCTCATGCTGAACTGACTTGCAGGTTTCAGTTATTCGCCGACGAGCGTGGTGTTCGTCAACGTGCCGAGCATCTTGGCTCTTCAATGGCACCCGTTCACGGTGAGCTCCGACGCCGATCTGGAGCCTGAGATGCTCAGCGTCGCTATAAAGAAGGAGGGGCGGTGGACGGCGGAGCTCTACCGGCAGCTCTCGCAGCCGTCGCTGGAGGGCCTCCAGGTTTCCCTGGAAGGGCCGTACGGCAACCCATCCGTTGACTTTATAAGGTCTTAGAAGCTTCTGACTTTTGACTCCATTAACAATTGGAGATAATCCTTGAGAACTAAGATCATATACATCCTTAGATGCCACCAAGATTCAAGGTTTGGTGTTCAAAATTTCAAATTGAATTCTGTTTTTCACGCAGCTATGATTCACTTGTTCTCGTCGGAGGCGGCAGCGGAATCACCCCCTTCTTCTCCGTCATTCGCAATCTGATCCACCGCAGCAGAACACAGGGAAGCAGCAGATCGATCCCCTCCATCCTCCTCATCTGCTCCTTCAAAGCCTCAGCCGACCTGGCAATGCTAGATCTTCTCCTTCCCATCTCCGGCGACTTCTCCGACGTCTCCGGTGATCTTCAGATTCAGATAGAAGCCTTCGTCACCCGAGAGAGAGCAGCTCCTTCTTCCTCCTCCTCCTCCGACGCCCAGAGGCATATCCGAACAATTTGGCTCAAACCCAAGCCCTCCGACTTGCCGATGGCGCAGGTCCTCGGCCCCAACGGCTGGCTCTGGCTCGCCGCCATCATTGCCTCCTCCTTCGTCTCCTTCCTCCTGCTCATCAGCATCCTGAACCGATATTACATATACCCGATCGATCGGAACACGGATAATATCTATTCTTACACGAAAAAATCGCTGCTGAACTTGCTGTTCATGTTCGTCGGCATCACTGTGGCGGCCGGCGGGGCGGCTCTGTGGATTAACAAGAGGGCTGCGGAGAAGGAAGAGAAGCACGGGACGAGAATCACGGATGCGCCGACGCCATTGACATCGCCGGGATCGTGCATCGCCGCCGCCAGTGAAATGGAGGTTGAGAGCGGACCCAGCGAGTGGCTCCGGCAGGCCACCGGTGTCCATTATGGGTCAAGGCCGGACCTCAAGAGTAAGAACACAACACTCCACGTTTGATTAGAGACTTTTTTTTTATATAACACAAAAAATTAATTATAAAAATTAATTTTATTTTACATTTAATATAAATACAAATATTAAAATTAAAAATATTTCATATTTTGTACACATTATAATATTAAAATATTTTTTTTATTAAAATTAAAAAAATAAAATATTGATTTGATTAGTCACCTCAACTCTAAAATTGATTTGATTCTATGCTGGGCACCTCGACTCTCAAACACTAAAAATCACTATAAAATTAAATCACATCACATCATCATTAAAAAATTATAAATATCGATAAAAAAGTAACCTGCTCACTCAAAAAAATTTGTTATGAATTTACTGTACTATTTACACTTCTAAGAATACGAGAGAGTTTATAAATAACATAGGATATAAGAGCTGTAATGATATTTTTTTTCGCAACAAATCTTTTATGGGCATAAAAAAATAAGAGTCCCTTATGTTGTCTACGATTCTCTAGGATTTAGGTAGATTGCAATCTCCAATAGGTTAACATTAAAGTTGAGAGAACTGCCGCTTGGAAGAAATTAGACGATTCGTGTCTTTGAACCAAATAATTCAATTTCTCTTATGTTATAATGTCTAGGGACCAAAATGTCTATTCTCTTTTGATGTGACCACTATAATATATAACTTTTAATTTGTGGTGTGCTATTTGTGCCGTATTTCTTTATCAATAATTTAGTCTTAATTTATCTCTTGAAGTGTCCTTTTCAATTCACCTTCGAGGTAAGTTTCGCATATTTTTGTTCTTTTGTCTGAATAAATAAATTTTTTAATCATTCTATGTAAATTTTAATATAAAAAAATATTATTTTATTCTACATATTTAATAATTTTTAATAAAAATATCAATTTTATTTCACATCTTAGATCAAAATACTTTATTCGAATATTTTGGTCTAAGATGTGAAATAAAGTTGATATTTTTATTAAAAATTATTAAGTAGGTGAAGTAAAATAATATTTTTTTATATTAAATTTTATTTAACATAATTAAAAATTTATTTATTACAATTAAAATTATTTCTGCGTCAAACAGAGAAGTAAACAAATTCAAAGAAAAATAAATTTTTCGCAAATGCTTTGGATTTTGCAGAGATGTTGGAGAGAGATGGAAAATCGAGCACTCTGGTGATGGCCAGTGGGCCCTCGAGCTTGCGATGCCACGTGGCAGCTATCTGTTCGTCCGATCTTGCTGATAATTTGCACTATAAATCTATAAGCTTTACCTGGTGATCTTCTTATCTATACTATATATAAAGGCTGGACTTTGAGCTGCTAAAAAAACTTTTGTCATTTTGTTGATGATGAATCCTAACCGTTCACTCTAACTTGAATGCCTCACGCCACGCTTCCTGTTATCGCGTTTTTCACCTTGCATGCCTCGCGCCACGCGGTGCAAACGCGGATGAGTTATAGGGTTCTAGGGTTCCGATACCCTCATTAGTCGGCGTCCCCCTCACGAAACACTCCGGGTTTCACCAGTTCGATGTCTACGGCGACCTCCTCGGCCTCCTCGCCGCCCACCCGATCGCGCCGCTCGTCTCCATCCACCACCTCGACGTTGTCGAACCCATCTTCCCCAAATCCACTTCTGGCCCAGCGGCGATTCGCCGCCTCTTCGACGCCCCGTCCGCCTCGAATCCGCCGGGATCATGCAGCAAGTTGAGGCACGCTGAGGCAGTAAGTTGGGCTATTTCTTATCTCGCCCGCGCCGTCTGTCTCTCCGACCTTGTGTGCCTCCCCATCTCCTCCGGCTGGTTCCGCCGGGAAATCGAGGACCGCTGCCGGCTAATCAAGGTCCAGTGCTACTCCGGAGAGAGCACAGCAAACCAATAGTTGGGTTAGCCAAATTGCTGGAACAAGTATGCTTCTAATTGTTATCTCTGTACCAAATTTCTTCTTCCTTATTTCTTCTGCCGCTCAAGCTGAGCGCCCCATCGCCCCATCCCTTCTGTCTCTATCCTTTCCCCTCTCCCAAGTTTAATGATTTATCCGCCGTTGATCATTCCGGCTTCGTTCAGATGTCGAAAACCAAGTCCACTGCATGATAATTAATAAAAGTGAGCGATAATTATGAGCTTGTTATCAATTGAGGATGATCAGTGATTAGTTTAACTCAAAAATTAATGTTGTACGATCACTGGATATATAAAGAGCATGATGAACGTATTGTTCAATGAACAATGCATTGATCATCATCTGAAAATTAAGTACTTTAATTTATTCATAAGTAACGATATAATTTATTTTTTTTTGTCAATCTTTTGAATCATGCATGTATGCCGTTACTCTTTTACATATAACTAGTGAAATGCACGTGCGTTGCACGTGAAATATTAAAAAAATATGTTTTAAAATATAGAAAATTTCTTCAATCAATTTTATCATTTTGTACATTATGATCAATACAAACATTCTTCAATCATTTTGGCTCTTGAGAAATTGAAATTAGCTTATTTTGATTAATAAAGATGAAATGAAAATTAAAAGATTTGAAACAATTGCAGTAGCACACTTTTAGATGTTTAAGTAATAAAACCTAATGTTATCATTTAGAAAGTTTTTACATATCATCAAA
>KZ451942.1:3037248-3092895 GCA_002786265.1 Apostasia shenzhenica | reverse complement strand
ATTTATATTATGAGATGATTTTTGGTGTGTTTATTTTGTGATTATAATATGATAAGTTTTATATTGTAAGTAATTTTTTTTTATATTTCAATTTTAATATTTGTTATGTAATATTTTCTCAAAAAAATATGTTTGTATGTAATATTAAGCATTTATTGTGATATGTCTGTAATTATCCAAAAAAAAAGGAAACTAATTAAAGACTTTAGGATGACCTGCCAATGCTTTTGCAAGTCACGGCCAAAAACTAGGACCGAAAATTAGACTAGACAATATTTTGTAAACTCAGAATAGAACTCAGCCTTAATTCCGCGTGCTTATTGGTCATCGATGAAGTGCAAATGTGGGTGCATCGAGATTTTATTTTTCTCACCGGCGAAACTTTCCATTATCATCATCCTTCTTCCCGCCTGCCACATCGCACCACCTCAGGTTACCCAATTTCCTCGCCGCCGCCGACCCCGGCCGCGCCATGGCCGCCGCAGCGCTGTTCGCCGTCACCCTACTTTTTGTTTCTTCTTCCCACGCTTTCCTCTGCCTTCAACTCCATATTCCTCAGCTGCGGCTCCTCTGTCACCGTTAGCTGCTCGGCGACAACCCGCGCTCGCAACTTCACCCCCGACGAAAGCTTCCTTGTTTCCTCCGCTAACTCCAACGCCGTCTCCAACCCTTCTTTCTCCTCCGCCGTTCTCTACTCCACAGCCGAGAGTCTTCAACGCCCGGTCGTCCTACCGATTCGAAGTCGACTCCGGCAATTCGACTCTACATCCTCGCGCCTCCATTTCCTCCCCTTCTCCTTTAACTGCCGGCGCCCGTTTCAACGTCTCCACCTCCGACCGCTACCTCCTCCTCTCCTCCTTCTCCGTCTCCCCCAACACCTCCTTCCCTTCTCATTAAAGAGTACTTCATCAAGGTCGAGTCGAGCCCTCTTGCTCATCACCTTCTCGCCTGATACGACGGCCTTCGTCAACGCTCTGGAGCTCTTCTCCTCGCCTGCCAAATCTCATTAATGACAGCCAGCCACTCTACATAACCAAATCCCAGTCGATGAAGTACGAGCAGTTCCCCCCCTTGGCCATGGAAACCCATATCGGGTTCAACGTCGGTGGCGAAAAAATCACGCCGGTGAACGACACCCTCTGGCGGACATGCTTACTGACAACGAGTTCATGTTGAGGATAGACCTCTCGGTGGATAACGTGACGACCGGCCCCCTCGATTTACCCGACGGAGGAAAGGCCTGACGTCGACTATCGCCCCCGACATGGTCTACAGCACCGCTCGGACCATGAACGTCGGCTCCCTCGTCGATCCAGACTTCAATTTCAACCTAACGTGGTGCTTCAAACGTCTCTCCGGTTTCCAGTATCTCGTCCGGATGCATTTCTGCAACTGTTGGTTCGCCTCCCTTAACACCTTCTCCTTCGACGTCTACCTTGCCCAACTAAGCGCGTCTGCAGAACCTGAATCCCGAGCCGATAAGGGGGACGGGAAGATGAGGGTTCCCTTCTACATCGACTTCGTCGTGGACGGGCCGTTGCGGGGCCTTTACGTCACCATCGGCGGGAAGCCATAGCAAACCCCCCAACGCCCTGCTTAACGGCTTGGAGATCATGAAGCTCAAACATTCCTTTCTCAGCCTTGCCGACCGTTCGGCCTCGCCGATGCCGGAGGCAACAAACGACGGCAACGGGGAAAAACCTATAATCATTCTCGTCCATCGGTTCTTGGCGGCCTTCTACTTCTTGTTTTGGGGGCAACCATCTTCGTAACATGCTTGAACCGCAGCCGGCGCCGCCGCTGCCGGTGGCCGCTCCCGAAAAGGAGCTGCCGGCGTCATGGTCGAATTCACAACGCCGGAGCAGGGACTCTGTTCCTACTGATTCCGGCGAACGCAAACGACCAGACCACAAACTCTGCTTCCCAGCGGCTGAACCTTGGCCTCCAGATCTCCTTCCCGACATATCCAGTTTGCCACGACCAACTTCAACAATAAATCTTGTGATCGGCATCGGTGGGTTCGGCCGGTTACAAGGGCGTACTGCGCGACGGCACAAAGTCGCTGTGAAGCGAGGCGTGCCAGGCACCGGCAGGGCCATCCGGAGTTCCAAACGGAGATTGTCGTCTCCTTCTAGGATCCGTCACTCGTGCATCATCTCCGTCTCCCTGATCGTCTACTGCGAGGAGCAGTTCGAGATGATCCCGTCAGTCTACCGAATTCATGGAAGAAGGACCACTGCGTAGCCACCTCTACCGGTCCGACCTACCCCTGTTTATCATGGAAACAGAAGGCTCCAGATCTATGCCTCCGCCCCAGAGGAATCATTACCTCCACACTGGATACTCCCAGAGCATCATCCACCGCGACGTGAAGTCGACCGAACATTCCTCCTCGGCGACGATTTTCGTCGCCAAAGTCGGAGACTTTGGGCTTTCGAGATTGGGGCCGTCTTTAGGTGAGAGCCACGTCAGCACCGCCGTGAAGGGGACCTTCGGTTACCTCGATCCGAAGTACCAAAATCAGGAAACTGACGGAAAAATCGGACTCTATTCCTTCGGCGTCGTACTCTTCGAGGTGCCTCTGCGCCCGCCCGGCGAATCGTTATCACGTCAATCTAGCGGAGTTGCGCTGCACGGCAGCGAGAAGGGACAGCTGGAGAAGATCGTCGACCCAAGCTCGCCGGCAAGATCAACGAGAACTCGCTGAGAAAAGTTCGGCGAGACGGCGGCGAAAGTGCCTGCCTGATTACGGTGCCGAATCGCCCGAGTATCGGTACGTTTTTGTGGAATCTGGAGTACGCGCTGCAGCTTACAGGAGACCCCAGCTGAGGAGTGAGCCGTTTGAGGATAGTGGGACAGCGGGTGACTCGGAGATTCCGGTGGCCGCGGTCCGGCGAGTGCCTTCCACCGTCTTGAACATTGAGGAAGACGGCTGGCATGACAGAGGACGATCACCGCAGCAGTCAGATAATGTCCACTAGCATGGTTTTCTCGCAGGGTGGACAAAGCGAAGGAAGGTGATGAGCTAGGAGGGAAGTGTCTCCTTCCTATATGATAAAAATTGCGTCTTTATTTAGGATAGTTTGCTTCATTTTTATGATCCACATGTTTGTATTTTAAATATCATCTTCTAATTTATAATCATGTATTATAAAAAAAATTTTATATAGATATTATTAAATTAAATATTTTTTAACTTATAACATACATAAATCAAAGGTGATTATTAAATTAAATATTTTTTAATTTACATTTAAAAAAAAATAAAAGTTTTTGTGGCTTATTATGACTACATACATTAATTTAGTAAATTTAAATTTAGAAAAAAATTATGGAATAGAATGAAATAGAATTAAATATTATAATTAAAGATGGGCAAGAGATATGATATATGTTATTTATTATTTAGTATATATAATGTAATAATGTGTGAAATAAAATTAATTAATTATTTATTTTGAATTATATATATATCTCTCTTATATGCATGTTTCATCAAACTAGAGGACCAGTTTGCTACATTTAAATATTCGAGGGACCTATTTGCACATACGACCAAACTAGAGGGACCCAAATGCTATTTACCCTAATATTTATATTATGAGATAATTTTTGGTGATGCTTATTTTTGTGATATAATATGTTAAGGTTTATATTGTAAGTAATTTTTTTTTTATATTTCAAATTTTTAATATTTGATATGTAATATTTATTCTCAAAGAGTATTTGGTATGTAATATTAAGCATTATTTGTGTTATATCTGTAATTATCCAAAAAAAAAGGAAACTATTTAAAGACTTTAGGATGACTGCAATGCTTTTGCAAGTCACGGCCAAAACTAGGACCGAAAATTAGACATTTCTTTTAGACTCAGAATTAGAACTCAGCCTTAATCCGCGTCCTTATTGGTCAACGATGAAGTGCAAATGTGGGTGCACTGAGGATTTTTTTTTTCTCACCAGGCGAAACTATACTGCCAATTCCATTATCATCATCTTCTTGCCTGCCACTCGCACCACTCAGGTTACCCAATTTCCTCGAAGCCGCCGACCCCGGCCGCCGCCATGGCCACCGCAGCGCTGTTCGCCGTCACCCTTCTTTTGTTTCTTCTTCCCACGCTTTCCTCTGCCTTCAACTCCATATTCCTCAACTGCGGCTCCTCTGTCACCGTTAACTTCTCCGGCGACAACCCGCCTCGCAACTTCACCCCCGACGAAAGCTTCCTTGTTTCCTCCGCTAACTCCAACGCCGTCTCCAACCCTTCTTTCTCCTCCGCCGTTCTCTACTCCACAGCCAGAGTCTTCAACGCCCGGTCGTCCTACCGATTCGAAGTCGACTCCGGCAATTCGCTCTACATCCTCCGCCTCCATTTCCTCCCCTTCTCCTTAACTGCCGGCGCCCGTTTCAACGTCTCCACCTCCGACCGCTACCTCCTCCTCTCCTCCTTCTCCGTCTCCCCCAACACCTCCTCCCCTCTCATTAAAGAGTACTTCATCAAGGTCGAGTCGAGCCCTCTGCTCATCACCTTCTCGCCTGATACGACGGCCTTCGTCAACGCTCTGGAGCTCTTCTCCTCGCCTGCGAATCTCATTAATGACAGCCAGCCACTCTACATAACCAAATCCCAGTCGATGAAGTACGAGCAGTTCCCCCCCTTGGCCATGGAAACCCAATATCGGGTCAACGTCGGTGGCGAAAAAATCACGCCGGTGAACGACACCCTCTGGCGGACATGGCTTACTGACAACGAGTTCATGTTGAGGATAGACCTCTCGGTGGATAACGTGACGACCGGCCCCCTCGATTACCCGACGGAGAAAGGCCTGACGTCGACGATCGCCCCCGACATGGTCTACAGCACCGCTCGGACCATGAACGTCGGCTCCCTCGTCGATCCAGACTTCAATTTCAACCTAACGTGGTGCTTCAACGTCTCTCCGGGTTTCCAGTACCTCGTCCGGATGCATTTCTGCAACTGTTGGTTCGCCTCCCTTAACACCTTCTCCTTCGACGTCTACCTTGCCCAACTAAGCGCGGTGCAGAACCTGAATCCCGGCGATAAGGGGGACGGGAAGATGAGGGTTCCCTTCTACATCGACTTCGTCGTGGACGGGCCGTTGTCGGGCCCCTTGTACGTCACCATCGGCCGGGAAGCCAATAGCAACCCCCCCAACGCCCTGCTTAACGGCTTGGAGATCATGAAGCTCAACAATTCCTTTCGCAGCCTTGCCGGCCCGTTCGGCCTCGCCGATGCCGGAGGCAACAACGACGGCAACGGGAAAAACCTAATAATCATTCTCGTCCCATCGGTTCTTGGCGGCCTTCTACTTCTTGTTGGGGCAACCATCTTCGTAACATGCTTGAACCGCAGCCGGCGCCGGCCGCTGCCTGTGGCCGTTCCCGAAAAGGAGCTGGCGGCGTCATGGTCGAATTACAACGCCGGAGCAGGGGACTCTGTTCCCACTGATTCCGGCGACGCAACCGACCAGACCACAAACTCTGCTTCCCAGCGGCTGAACCTTGGCCTCCAGATCTCCTTCGCCGAGATCCAGTTTGCCACGAGCAACTTCAACAATAATCTTGTGATCGGCATCGGTGGGTTTGGCCGGGTCTACAAGGGCGTACTGCGCGACGGCACAAAGGTCGCTGTGAAGCGAGGCGTGCCAGGGCACCGGCAGGGCCATCCGGAGTTCCAAACGGAGATTGTCGTCCTCTCGAGGATCCGTCACCGGCATCTCGTCTCCCTGATCGGTTACTGCGAGGAGCAGTCGGAGATGATCCTCGTCTACGAATTCATGGAAAAGGGACCACTGCGTAGCCACCTCTACGGTTCCGACCTCCCCTGTTTATCATGGAAACAGAGGCTCCAGATCTGCATCGGCGCCGCCAGAGGAATCCATTACCTCCACACTGGATACTCCCAGAGCATCATCCACCGCGACGTGAAGTCGACGAACATCCTCCTCGGCGACGATTTCGTCGCCAAAGTCGGAGACTTTGGGCTTTCGAGATTGGGGCCGTCTTTAGGTGAGAGCCACGTAAGCACCGCCGTGAAGGGGACCTTCGGTTACCTCGATCCGGAGTACTTCAAAATCCAGAAACTGACGGAAAAATCGGACATCTATTCCTTCGGCGTCGTACTCTTCGAGGTGCTCTGCGCCCGCCCGGCGATCGTTGATCACGTCAATCTAGCGGAGTTTGCGCTGCACTGGCAGCGGAAGGGACAGCTGGAGAAGATCGTCGACCCAAGGCTCGCCGGCAAGATCAACGAGAACTCGCTGAGAAAGTTCGGCGAGACGGCGGCGAAGTGCCTGGCTGATTACGGTGCCGATCGCCCGAGTATCGGTGACGTTTTGTGGAATCTGGAGTACGCGCTGCAGCTACAGGAGACCCAGCTGAGGAGGGAGCCGTTTGAGGATAGTGGGACAGCGGGTGACTCGGAGATTCCGGTGGCCGCGGTCCGGCGAGTGCCTTCCACCGTCTTGAACATTGAGGAAGACGGCTGGCATGACAGAGGACGATCACCGCAGCAGTCAGATATGTCCACTAGCATGGTTTTCTCGCAGGTGGTGACAAGCGAAGGAAGGTGATGAGCTAGGAGGGAAGTGTCTCCTTCCTATATGATAAAAATTGCGTCTTTATTTAGGATAGTTTGCTTCATTTTTATGATCCACATGTTATTGTATTTAAATATCATCTTCTAATTTATAATCATGTATTATTATAAAAAAATTATTTATAGATATTATTAAATTAAATATTTTTTTATAACATAACATAATATCAAAGGTGATATTAAATTAAATATTTTTTAATTTACATTTAGAAAAAAATAAAAGTTTTGTGGCTATTTATCTACATACATTAATTTTAGTAAATTTAAATTTAGAAAAATTATGAATAGAATGAAATAGAATTAAATATTATATTAAAGATGGGCAAGAGATATGATATATGTTATTTATTATTTTAGTATGTATATAATGTGTGAAATAAAATTAATTAATTATTTATTTTGAATTATATATATATATATATAATTAATGGGAAGAATAATTATTTTTAATATTAAATTTTTGTGTGATTTGATATATTTTATGAAAATATTTTAATTTGGTTAGCAAACCAGCCGCAAGCTGGTGTCTATTCTATATAGAAATTTTTAAATATTTCTAGTAAATTAAAATTTTTTTATTTAAGTTGATTTCAAAATTATTTTTAATTGTGTTCAAAATTAATATTTCACTAAGATTATTTTTAGCAAAATTTATTAATATTTTGTTAGTGTTACTGGTGAACTTACATAAATTACTATATTGGGTAATGAAAATGGAAAGACATGAGAATCAAAATTATAATTAAAATGATATTAGTTTAAAAAAAATAATAATAAATAAATTTTTTGAATTATTTATATAAATTTTAATATAAAAAATATTATTTTATTTCACAAATTCAATCATTTTTAATAAAATATTAATTTTATCTCACATATTAGACTAAAATACTAGAATCGAATATTTTAGTTTATGATGAAAAATAAAGTTGATATTTTTATTGAAATTATTGACTATGTGAAATAAAATAATATTTTTTTATATTAAAATTTATATAGAATGATAAACATTTATTTATTTATTATTATTATTATTATTTTTGAACTAGTACTATTTTAATTTTGATTTTGATCCTCGGGCCAAATAGGACTTAGAATTAGTTATAGGTGGTAACAAATTATTTGCCATCGATGTAAGGATTGTTCGCCATATGTGACTTTGTCCATAGAATACTTTGAGGTTGTCCTTCAAACAATGAAAGCACTAAGGCTTCGTTTATTTTGAAGTTAAAATGTAACATCCCGTGATCTCATTGTAGAGGTATTATCCGCTTTGCGTTAGGAAAACTGCGTGCTTGAGTGCTTTCCAGGAGGACACCCATCCTAGTGCTACTCCATCTCAAGCACACTCAACTATGGAGTTTTCCATCACTAGTCTTACGATTTTGCCCCAAAAGACGCCTTTACTATTTGAGATCACGTTATCTACTTATACAGCTCAGGATCTCCCTCCCTTTCCGATGTGGGACGATTCATTCTTGTGCTCCTCTCATCACTTATTATTCGACCTAGAAGCCTGCCAGGAGCCGCACTTTGCCTCAGTGATTCCTTTCTTTTAGAACATCACCCGGCGATCACTCCCCGCCCTCTTCGGCCACGGGCGTCACATAAAAACTAACATGATTTAATTTTAACCTGGCATGTTATATCAAACATAAAATATAATATTAAAAATTAACTTTATTTCACATCCTACATATATTACTAAAATAATAACTAATTTATATTACATTTCTCGTATATTCCAACATAATAATTAACTTTATTTCACATCATTTATAATTTTCAATAAAAAATATATTTATTTAATTTTAATTCTAATCTTATTAAATTTAATCCTAAAAACAAACAGATCCAAAGTATCTGTAATATATTTTTGGTCCTGTTTGGCAATGGACTAAAAATCATGGCTAAAATTACCTATAGTTAAAATCTTAAATTTATTTTAAAAAATTTTAAAAAATTATTTTATATCTCATCTCACACAAATTCTAACATTAAACAATCACTTTATTTCACATCCAACACAATTCTCAATAAATCAAACAACTTTATTTCACATCCTACATAATTTTTAATATAACCAACTTACTTTATTTCACATCATATATATTTTTCAAAAATGACTAAAAATTTCAACCAAATTTTCTTTTTTTTCTTATTACCAAACAGAGCCTTTTAGTGGGAATGATACATGATTGTCAAGCTTTTAAATACTCTAAAAAAATTAAAGATGGCGTAAATTTTAGTCTAGTATATGACTACTGGATCTCCATAGAAGTTGGCTTCTTTTACCTCGTTTGGTTCGAGGCGAGTTTTTCGCCCAACTCAAATTTCAACTGTTAAAATCAATTTTATTTCACATCCAATACAAATACTAATATTAGAATTAAAATTATTTCATATTTTACACACTTTCTAATAGTAAAATAAATTTCTCTCCCATTAAACTTTAAAAATAAAATATTTTTTTTTCATATCTAAAAAAAAAATTTGAACCAAATGAGACTATCAAACTAAAGATGGCCTAAAGAATAATAACAATATTATCCAAATCTCAATAACTCTCATGCATTTTCTCCTTTTAATTAACAAAAATGCTATACATCTTCAATGAATGATCAATAAGTTAATTAATCATTGATTAAGCTTTTAATTGGCTAGATTTTCTATTGAATTAGAACTTAATCAACTGAATAATTTAGTGAATTAAAATCTTAAATTATGGTTGATTAGTTATTAGTAGGACTCATAATAGTTTAGTAGGACTCATTAAAATTATGAGTTCTTAACCCATGTATGACTCAATTGAGCAAAATTTAAAACTTTGAACGAGTTTAATAAGTACTGTTGAACAAAATTTTTTTTGGCTCTATAAACTTGAAGAACAAAAAATGCCCCTCCAAATCTTAATTATCGTAATTTAACATAATATTCGACCTGTATTTTATTAAGTATTGTTCATTATATCTTTTGAAAAGGTCTCAAAAGAGTATAATTGAAAAATATTTTTTCCATCATAGATTAATCGACTTTTATAAGGAAGTGATAGGTGAAAGTAGAGTAACGATACTGAATTTTTCAGCTTATTTTTATGAGATGAAGAACGTAGGTCCACAAAAATAACCCTCAAAGCTCTATCTGAGTTTGCTACTTCATTGCCAACACTCACAATGAGTTTATAGAGCATTTCATTCAATATTATCTTAGTATTATATTATATAATTTAAATGTTATAACAAGATAAAGGATTAACGTGCCTCTCGAGGTACCACGTGTGCGGCTGAGATGCAGCGCTGAAAACGCACGTTAATACCCACAACTCTTAAAAAATTAAATAATTATTATTAAAAAATTTAAAATTGAGTTGATAAAGTTTAAATGATTTATAAAAAAAATAACTTTATTATATTCTACTTGAAAGTTGGGTACAAATAAAATTGAAGTAAAAAAATTAAAAAGGAGTATTTCATTCTAATCCTATGGTAGAACATTAATTTTTGTAGATTCATAAAAAATAAAAACATATCATTAGAGTTCTTTTTATTCATTTTTTTAACATGGGTTCTTTTTAATGAAGCATAGTCCCAAATATTAGAAGAGAAACGTGAAGGATTGCGTTAGACAGTCGACAACCAATGTAAAATTTGTTAAATCAATCATAACATAAAAATGATCTTACTCACTTGAATCTAAATAAAAATTTATTAATTGATAGAGTATAATGAAAGCAAAAAAATTATATTAAATTAGTGAGATTAAGGCTTAATTGTTATTATTGTTGGGTTCTTTTTGATGAATTTTATTAAACTTGATCATTAAATTATTATTTTAAAAATTTCAAAATATAAATTTAAATATTAAAATTATATTTAGTAATTTTCAATTGCATTGTAATCACAATATTTTCTATAATAGTAATTTTTAATATTTTAATAGATATATACAACTTTTAAAATAACAATTTAATCATTAATTATAGCAAAATTTATAAAAAAGATTCACATAAAGAAAAATTTGGGTGAAAGAAACTCGAATAATATATTTTTATTTTTATAGATTTACTTGAAATGATATATCTAACTCAAGCATAAAATTGGCCGAAAAAGCACTTTTTTGAAAGGATTAAAAAAATATACACCTATATGAAATAGTAGCTAAACCTCAGGGAACCATTTTTAATTTACCCTTATAAATTTTACGAAGTGGACGACTACGACGGGAACCCTAGAAGCCGATTCTCGGCTCTGCCTACTACTGGTGGGCAGCCGTTCCCCGTCGACATTCCCGGTGGCAGCAATCTACGCCGTATCCCAATCAGGTGATTCCTAGAAGAAGAATCGTCGTTTCATTCTCTCTCTATTTGCTGTGTTTGGCCAGCATAATGAAGATCCTCCTTTGGTTTTGCCCAACTCATTTGTCCCCCGCGGCAAGCTCTTCGCGATTCCTATGCCGTATCCTTATCTCCTATGTTTGGAAGAAATAGCGTTGGCGTTAAAACGTATTTGTGTCGTGGAAACGGAATATTTTCAGGGATTGATCTACTGCCCATTTTCGTCTTCAGTGGTTTCTGCTTTGATTTCTGGAGGGCTGTTCTATATGTTGGTCCACGAGCTTATGATAAGTCTTATTTTGTTGCATGAACTCATCATATTTTGCTCCTAGCTTTGAATTCGTCCCTGTACTGTTATCAAAATAAACTAAACTAAATTTTTGTGATTGAAATAAATTTACTAAAGTAAATTTCTCCTTTGTTAGCTCTCGTGAATCAATGGCACATTGCTTCTAGTGGTCTTCAGCTGCTGCTGGTCGCGGCCTTGTTCGTTTAAAGTCCTCCCGGCGGTGCCCTCAGCGACAATCGCTAGTGCACCGCTAACGCCCAGTCGTCACCAGACCCCATTGACTTGCCGGCTGGGATTCCTCTGAATCGGCCCAAATTTTCTCTAAAATTTGTTGAAATTTCTGCCTAAAATGAGCTCAGCTTGCTTGGTTTTGCGTTGACACGTTGCTACTGGCTTCCCACTATCACATCGCTGGAGAAATGTGATTACTGGTCTCCCACCTCAAGCCAATGATCCTCTCTCCAAATTTGGGGAGTTCTTCAAATTTTAGTTTCCAATATTTAGTAAAATTCCATCATCCAAAACCGTAAAGATAGTGTTTATAGTGGTGGCTACCCAAGATCCACCCTTGGATCAAAATGGATGGTTCAATTTGGTTGGACCTTAATGCTTGCTAATTAAACTTTCTTTTTACCCAATTTCGATTGAGACTAAAATTACCCCAAAGTTGTTGGGGAAATAGCACAAAAAGAAAAGAAAATTGCACGATGAATCCTCACTACATTTTGCTCCATAAGAAAATAAAACACTCCTTAACAATAAATTTTTTGTGATTCATGAAGTAAAGTTGATGTCAAGAACACACGCGAAATGAAACTCACGATGCTCCGCATTAAGAACAAAAGAGCATGTAAGGCAAATACAAGGACCAACGTGACCTATCTCTTGCCAAAGGAACTGTGCGTCCTCCTCTCTCGATATTTGTAGTCTTGATGGCTTATGACTTGGATTGTTCTGGCAGATGGTAGAGTTATGGTATTTATACTTCTTTATAAAAACGGTGACTACTTTTTTGCTGCGATGGTGGGTGCCTTCTTTTATGTTCTTGTGTTATCAACTCTTGAGAATTTTCTTTTATTTTGGAGATCTCGTGAGGTGAGGTCTCTATTGCATGGGGTTTGTCTCAAGGCTTAGCCTCTCAATGTCATCCTCATTGCACTGTTTGAGATCATAGATGTGGTTGACGTGGCTTAGTGAGGGGATTTGCTAATCAATGAATGTGATATAAGCTATTCTTTATTTGGAAGATGCCATAGGCCTCTTCTGAGCTTAGGCATTTAATTCTTTTGTGCACGTGGGAGTTGAGGCGACCAAATTATCATAGAAATTTTAGCGAGATTTGTCACTGTATGTTGTTTACGTGAAAATGGACGGTACCGCATTGTGTTGCCTTCTAGTGTGAGTCCTTCTATAGCTAAGGTGGACTCCTAGAACACCCATGAGATGCGAGCTTGGGCGCTCGTCTCGTAGTAAGCTCATGAGTCTGAGTCACTTCATGGAGCTTTAATAGTTTTGATTGTCGTTGACCGTTAACCAGTTGATTGTTAATCACTGACTTCTCTTCTAGGACACATTTAATTTGGTAAAATTTTATATTTATGATGTGTTTCAGTATGAATATACAAATATTAAAATTGTATGCATGTGCATTTTTGAATATTTGTTTGCTTGCTTGTTATGTAGTACTTGGATTAGACATTGAACTAACTATGTGAACCTAAACATAATAGATGATGTAGTGGAAGGACAGCACAGTTTAAGAAGTTTATGAATCAGATTCTTCTATAACTTCTTTTCCAAACCTACAATGTAGCTGAATGCAGCCAAAGGTGTTAGTGCCATGTATCTTTAGTTGCTTTCGGTATTGATGGAATAGATTAATAATTTGCCTTTTAAATTATGGGAACTGAATCATTGCTTCATAAAAGATGTAGAATACACTGCCTTTTCTGGTGCAGTCATAGCTTCTGTCCATAAGGAACGTTTCATTCATGTTTTATCAATGGATCAATCACTTTAAAGAGGATATGCATTAAAAAATTGTGATCATCCATGCATAGTGTAGTAGCATTAGGCCTTCTTATACCCGCCCATATGTTTAATAGGCTCTTACAACTATGAAGAGCTTTGCATATTGGAAAAATATATTCTGCATGCATAGTTTTCTTCTTTTCATCATATACCAATTTTTTCTTTCAATTTCTTTTATGTGTGGGAACTTACAAGGCTTTTCCCTATGCTGCGGCATTCATTTGAGTTATGTGATAGATTCTGGCTGATTCTTAAAAGATGAAATAACATGCTTTAATTCCATTGCGGTATCATGTGTGTCTATTTCTTTTTATAGTCATTTTCTTCTGTGAAATTCAAGGCATTCCTTTTACTTTTTACACTTTCGTGTTTTTCAAAAGCTCATTCATATTCCTTCAGCATGGCAATGCTGCAGGCAATTGCTCCTGCATATACACTATTTTCACTTAATTGGCACAAGTTGTGAATTTCACTTGTGAGATTTTTTTTTAATTGGTTAAAGATCATTTTGGCATGAAACTTGATCAATAATATCAAGTTAGATGCCTATTTTTGTGGCATTTTGGTTTATTCTATGAGGGCATGATACGCATCCATGGAAAGGAAATTTCACATTTCAAGTTGGAAATCTGCATCAGGAGTTCAATCATTTAATTTGAGGGTTCACTTTTCACCACAAATTGATGCAAATTGATATTTTGGTTCCTAGTGTTTATACCCCCGTATGTGTATCAATTTAACTTTTGTGAATGATTTTGTACTTAAATCTTGAAGTATGGGTAAGCTTTTACTTCATAATATTCATTTTGATGCATAGTGCTCATCCTTTTCTTGTTAATTCTCACATGGTTCAGGTATCTTATGAGTAAGAGTTACGTAGCTATTTTTAAGCAAGTGAATTTGGAATCAATGCTTCATCCGTGTTTATTTGTGGAGAATTGAAAACCTTTGCCTTGTTCTAACTATAGTTTTATCTTCTCGTCCAATGATAAATGCTTTGATCTAATTTGGTCAATTACTATTATTCAATTGAAATCAGTTGCATTTGATCTTTTCTGCCTTCCAGATTAAATAATCTGCTGAATTGCAGGAAACCAAAGGCTTGGTTGATGATATGGCTGAAAGAAGGCTTTACGTTGGTAACCTTGACCAAAGAGTTACAGAGTAGGAGACTATTATTGTTGCATTTTACCATTTAATTTTTCTTGAACCGTTTACCCTTTTGAATTCTATATTGGTAACTTCAAATTGTAGAGCCAATGTGATCAAGATGTTTTCTCCTTTTGGAAAGATAGTATCAGAAGATTTCTTATGGCACACTCGAGGCCCTAAGAAGGGAGAACCACGAGGTTATGTTTTCATTCAGTACAGTACTAAAGAGGTAAGTCAACAGGAGTTGGCACATGAAAATCTTGAGTTCAATTCAATCAAGATGTTATATCCATTTATCAGTTACTGTGGTAAATATGTGTGTGCTAGTTAAATCTTCTTATCTTACATGTTTGACACCTAATTCATCATATTTACATATTAGCTATTGACATTACCATAAAAAATGTTCATTACATTTGAGCTCTATATAAATGTAACCCTTAGTATTTCACCTAGCCTTATCCGAGGCAGTCTTCTTTAGTGAAAGAAAGCATGGCATGCTCTATAGCGACACCTATTAATGTCCGTCCATCACCTTTGGGAGATGACCCAATTTCTCTTATATGTCAGTTTAGTTTGAGTGAGGTTGAGAACTTTGTTTCCTCTATATGTTTGCTTCAAAGTGAGGACACAGTCGTAATATCCTATTGAGATACCTACAATTGAGGAAGAGGACTTCGTTACTTACTTTTTTTGAAATTTGGTCGAAGCCTAAAATACTATAAGAAGCAAAAATAGGTACATCAAGTACAATAGTTGTGATCTCCAATGAGAATCGTGCAAAAATCAACTGGGAGAAGTGTTCCCCCATCCCATTTTATATTGGCTATACAAGTAGAAGAAGCTATAAAGTACCTACTTTTTTATTATGATGAGATGCCTACTTGTGTAGATGAGTTTTATGTTATTGAAGAGGATGGTGACTGTGAAGTTAAGGTTGTAGAGCATACTTAGACGATTGTGGGCACTCTCTGGTGGAGAGACTAATTCAATCTTGTTAAGTGTACTTTCACCAATAGTAAAGCTCCACATAAAAGTGAGAGCATGATAAGGGTAAAGGCTAATATTTGTGAGAACTTATAAATTTGAACAGGCAAGTATTGAGGTTTCTAGTTGTTAGTCTATTAATTTCGCTAGTTTTTTCTAAAGAATAGTATGGCACTTGTATGGGACAAATTTAATTTTCATCACAACCTATTATCCATAAGCATATAATCAAATGGAGTTAGTCAATAGGAAATACTAAAGTTTTTTAGGCTTAATTTAATTGGAGTATGTTTTAAGTAGATTTTAAATTTTCTGAGATAGAGAGAGAAAAAATTATTTTAATGTTATGATGTGAAATAAGATTATTTTATTAGTAAAGATTATAATAGATGTGAAATTAAGTTGATTTTTTTTATTGAATTATGTGTAGGATGTAAAATAAAATTAAGTTTAAATATTGAAATTTGTGTGGGATGTGAAATAAAATTGATTTTTAATATTTAAATTTGTGTGTGATGTAAAAATAAATATAAAATATTAGTGACAGTGTTTTTTGGAGGAGTTTAAAAGTTTTTTAGACTCCAACCAAAGAAGGCCTTAGTGTAGTGTAAATTCAGTCTGTGACTATCATGGTTTAGATGTCTAATATGTAATATAGAAAGATTTAAATAGCATGTACATAATTTCGCCAATGTTTTGGGTTTAGATTGCACATAATCCTGTCAGGCTTGGTTTATACAAACCCAGAACTACATATTTTTTAGATGATTTTGTGTTGTGTTACTCTGGCAGTGGCATACTAGATGATGGTTTGGTTTGGGTTAGATTCAAGTTATAATTACTTTGATCAGTTTGTTAATGGGCCAAATTTGGTTGGATTGGATTCAGCCAAACCCAAACCCATATTATCTCCCCTTAGATCTGATCCCATCGGGCTGTTGTTCAGCAGACTTATGTTTGTTTCTTGAAGTGAGCATGCAGGAAGCTCAACTGGCAAAGACTCAGATGAATGGGAGGTTGGCCTGCGGTCGCCCTTTAGTTGTTCGTTATGCTGGTGAGAAGCATCTGATCGATGCAAAAGACCCATTGAAATCCTTCTGTGACGTCAAGAATCAGTGTTCCTCGAGCAGTGTGGCCTGTCAGTCGAGCCGAAGTGCGAAGATTGCGGCAATCAAGAGCAAACTGAAGAACTTGGAAGAAGAAGAAGATGGATGCAAAGCTAAGAAATCAAAGCAGACAGACACAAGTTCTGGCAGCAATGAGGATCATCATTCTTTTTGATAACAAGAGATCAGAATGATGCTGCAAAACTTTCCAAGTTCTTGATGCAATTCAACATTATTCAAATGTGGTGTAATTTGATCTGTTGAATAATCGTGAGACAGAATCTGCTGATTTGAATGTATATAATGCTTTACACTTAAGTTTGAATAGCATTTGAGTTTTACTATATCTATCTATTTTGTTGTGGTTTTCTTCCAACAATTATTCTGTTTTTTCTTTGTTATTTTATGTTGGGAATGCTCTCGAGTCATTATCCCACATTAGTAGTTAAACAAATTATAATGTTGATCAACTCTTATCCATTGATTTAGATTTTCGGGTTAATAGATGTCTTATCATTTGTGTGCTGAGCCTAACTTGATCCTCCTATTTCTTGCCTAGTCAGTCGTATTAGAGTCGATGATTTTGCTGGGATTAAGCGGTTCTTCTTGATTGCAGGCTTTATGGGTCCTTGTTGGCTCTACCATGGCCGAGGAATTTCAGATAATTGAGTAAACACTTAGGCCCTGTTTGGCAATAGGTTAAAAATCATAGTTAAAATTATCCATAGTCAAAATCTTAAATTTATTTTAAAAAAATTTAAAAAATTATTTTATATCTCATTTCACACAAATTTCAATATTAAACAATCATTTTATTTTACATCTAATACAATTTTTAATAAATCAATCAACGTTATTTTACACTATACACAATTTTTAATATAATCAATTTATTTTATTTCACATTATACACATTTTTCAAAAATAGCTAAAAAATTTAACTACATTCTTTTTCTTGTTACCAAACAGAGCAATGTTTATGTACTTAATAAATTAAAAATAACTCGTTAGAGGAGAAAAGATTTATTTTAAAGAAAAGATTCTTACGTAGTTAATTCAAATGGTTTTTCTAAAAATTGTTATGAGATATAGAAGAAAATAAGGAATTAAAGTCACTGTTACACATTTTGAAGCCAATTAAAATTTTTTTTTATGTGATATTAGTGTGTAATTTTTTATTTATCTGGCGCTATTCTTGCATAAAAATTTTGATTGAATTTAAGGTTTGGATTATTTATGAGAGCTATAAAGTATTTTTGTTAAAGTTAAAATAAAAAAATAGCTGAAAAAATTATAAGAAAAAAGATACGAGTCAAACAAAAAATTATAGGAACATTTTTTAAATTTTAAATATTATATTTTTATTTTAGAGAAAATTACATACATACCCTTTAAATCATCTTAAATTATATATTAAATCTCTTATTTTTTAATTTTACAACTTAACCCCCCAAATCATCCAAAAATAACATATTTAGGTCTTTCTCAAGATTTTCAAAGTATATTTTTTGCTAATTTATAATTATTTGGATGTTTATTACTAATAATATATATATACAAATATTATAAATATATTTGCAAATACATGTATTCTACTAGTTTTTATTTTTGAATAATTTAGGGGGTTAAGTTGTAAAATTAAAAAAATGAGGGGTTTAATATGTAATTCAAGATGATTTAAGGGGTATGTATGTAAATGCCCCTTTATTTTAATATATATTACTATATAATATCAATTTTATAAAGAAAATTGTATGTAGGTATTATTTAATTATTTTCTTAGCATCTAGGTAGTTATCCAAAAACATTTGAAAAAAAAAATTAAATCTTCATTGCTTAGTTGCAAAGGGAGCCGAGCCAAGAAATTTAATAAATGGGTTTTACTCATTTATTATGTTAAATTTAAATGCGAATTTAGTTTATTCTTTTTAAGACATCAAATTGAATGATATATATGTATATATAAATATAATTACAAAAATAAAAATAAAAAAAAAATGCTACGTCCAAGCATCTAGGTGTGTTCATCAGTTTGACATTTTAATCATGGTATACTTATTTTTAAATATTTAAATTAATCTAATTAACTAATTAATTATATAAATCTCCAAAATTTAAAATTAATTATAATGGACTAAAGGATTGTAATTACACATATTGATGCTTTTATAAATAAAAATGCAAATATAAGATGTATATTTGTAATTAAACTGACCTCTTTTAAGAATAATATTTGTAACACGTGTTACATGAATCAATGAAGAAGATTTAACGCAGTTACGAAATTGATAAATTCTAAGAAAAGAAAATGCTGTAATTCATAGAATAAAAAAAGTGAAGTCGAAAGAGAAACCAATTGGCAAGATGTAATCTTGCTGCTCACAATCTAGTCAAGCGAGTAAACTAAAGCGAGAACTTATCCGTTACAAAAGATAAGTCGAAAAATCTAAGCTTCATGCTAGGTAGGTTTCTGACATTGTTCTAATTTTTTTGAAACATTTCATCTAGATCCCTGTCATATTTTCACATAGATCCCAATTTTTGAAATTGTTTCCGTTATTCACCAGTGGACTTTTCAACTCCAAGTGAACTCTTTTCAAGTTAGCAACTAATTAGCTATTAGTCGAGAGGAATGAAGTATTTTATGTCTCAAATCATAATGAAGATGGTCCGAATCAAACAACTTAATTTGAACACAAATCGATTTACGAATGTATAACTAACAAAAAAATCCAAATTGTATCACATCTCTATCTTGACAATCGAAAGAATACCATGGAAAAGAAACAATGTTTTCGGAGAAAGTAGAACAAGGACCCGAATGAAATATTTGATTTATCTCAGGTACTTAAATGAATGGATTTTAAAAGTTGGGCTAAAGGATTCCCATCTGTCCGTTAATTGGGCTGAAGCAATCCGGCTCTTAATGGGCCGAGCCCAATACTGTAAGGTTTAATTATTTTTCTGGGCCCGGCCCAACATTACCCTCCACGCTAGCCCAACAGAATAGCGGAAATAATGTCATTTTCAACTATGGCTGATGCTACCTTGAGCTGGCTTGAGTTTAGAGCCTCATTTGATAAACAAAAATTTTAATCACGATAAAATTTTTATTTTTTTTATAAAAATTTAAAAATTATTTTATATTTCATTCCACGTGAATTTAAATAATTAAATCTACTACATTTTAGATTGGCTCAAACCGAATAAATTAGACCAAGTAAATTATTTATATATTTCTTATGTATTATATTAGCAAATACTTAACTGCATACACACACATATATATATAGGTTAATATAAAATTTTGACAACAAATTAAACTACGAAAAAAAGTAATATATATGAAATGAATCAAACACACATTTTGTATTTGAAAAACCTAAAATAAGAAAAGTTTACGATGCTGATCTTAGCAGTTTGAATCCACTGAGTATATAAATTCAAGTATAATAAAGCAAAAAATACAGTACAGAAGGAAAGTAGATGTGTGAAACCCGTGGCCGAAGAGGGCGGGGAGTGATCGTCAGGTGATGTCCTAAAAGAAAGGAATCACTGAGGCAAAGTGCGACTCCTGGCAGGCTTCTAGGTCAAATAATGAGTAGTGAGCGGGGCATAGAAATGAATCGTCCCACATCAGAAAGGGAGGGAGATCCTGAGCTGTATAAGTAGATAACATGATCTCAAATGGTAGTGGTGTCTTTTGAGCCAAAACCGTGAGGCTAGTGATAGAAAACTCTATAGTTGAGCGTGCTTGGGCTGGAGCAGCACTGGGATGAGTGATCTTCTGGGAACTGCTCAAGTCATGCAGTTTTTCTAAAGCCAAAGCGGACAATACCTATACAATGACATCACGAGATGTTATAAGATGAGAGTTGGCGATAGGTCTTGCATCCTGGTGAAGAGGTTGGCGATCGTCTTGCGTAGTTATTGATACTACTAGAACTGAAGTAATTCCGACAAATAAAAAGTAGATGCGAGTTCGACTTTAAGGCGAGTATCTGAGATGAAGAGTTCTTACTCTCCATCCCGTTTACATTTATTTTACGCTATTTATAGATTTTATTTCATACGATAATATGTAATAGCAGCTTTTTACTAATATTTGATTTTGATTTATAATATTTTCATCGACACACATTATACGTTCAATGAATAAATTTGCTAACCTCTCGAAGAAGTCGACTGGATTGTACGGTCGCGATCTAAGAATGTTAATTTCAGATCAATAATAAATATAGGCTAAAATTCTGAAAGTTTAATTCCAAACTTGAAACGTTGAAAGATTATTTATATTTGATTAGAGTAAAAAAAAAAACCAGAATATTTCAATCTAAATATTTTTTTAGCTCACTAATATCTTTTTCGACGTCCTTTTTCTCTTTTCTTATTTTATTTATTCCACAATTTAAAATTTTATTAGAATGGACTTAGAAAAATATTATTTAATTAAATAACCTATGGATCACATTATCTCCGTACTTTTTTTTTATTTAATCACGGTAGAAATCCAAAGGTCTTGGCCTATTTTTAATTCTTTAGTCGCCGAAAATAATAATTAAATAAAAAATTAAAAATTAGCGTAAATTTTTATCAGGTTCTTTTAGTTTAAGATACCCTAAATTTTTCACATTTTAAAATTGGGGTGGGCTCCTTCAATAAATGATACAATAATTGAAATTGAAATGACATCTTTAGCTTAAAAATTTTTAATATATATATTTATATTTATATGTTGGTAAAATAATATAAAACTAAAATAGAAAGACTACTTTATTTACACTAAATTAGTATTAAATGTAAAATAAAATTAATTTATTATATTAAAATTTATAGAGCACATTAACTGAAATTAATAATTATATTAAAAGTTTCATAAAATATAACTATAAAATAGTCTTTTCTCTATATATGTCTTGTATCGCTACAAGTTTTTCTGAAGTAGGACATCTTTAGCTTAAATTTTTTTAATATATATATATATTCATATTTATATTTTAGTAAAATAATATAAAACTAAATTAGAAAGACTACTTTACATAATCTTTTTTATCATTATGATGATTTAAATTTCAACCTATTAAATTTAAAAGGTAAAATTATACAAAATAATTATAAGAATAGTAATATTGTGTAGTGTTAAATGATGATTCATAAACCAAAAATATATAAATAAAATAAGTATTACAGATATAATAATGCTAAAGTTGATGAGTAAGTACGCTAAATTTGGCGAAATTTTTAAAAAATTCTCCGAAATAAAATATTTTATTCAATTATAGACCAATGGTCCTCTTTTAACCCCGGTCTCTAATTATGCCCTATACGTATTTTTCTCATATATCGAATCTCCAACATTTCTAATAAATGCCGTTGTGATTTTTCTAATTCGTTCTTATTTTTATGCAAAAATTTGCACCTTCTTATTTTTTATTAGCACTACTCGACTTATTTGAGATTACGGGTCAAATGGTTTTGAGCATAATTTTTTTTTTTGAATTATATAATATCAAAATAGACCTAATCAAAAACGATAATGGACAATCATAAGGGTCTAACCAGATGATTCAATAAATTATAAGTATCTGATTGGAATTTTTTAATGAAATTTATCATTACATGAAGATTAATGTTCACATAATTTTAATAGGCATCTATTTCTGACGTGGAAATTATTTTAATTGATTTTATATTCTTCATTAATCATTAGCTTCCAAAAATAAAGCCAAAGAAAGCGACTAATTTCATGCGCCTTTAAGCTCATCGAGTAATCCGCATTCCTTGCGGGCTATTTATTAAATTATCATGGGTAAATTACACCTAGGTCTCTGAGTTTAACACATGCACATATTCACGTTTATAAAATTATAACATCGCGGTCCTGAGTTCTTAATAAATTATTAAATGAGTCTTTTTTATTTATTATTATTATTATTATTATTTTTAAATTACCATTATACCCCCTCTCTTTCCTCCCCTCTCTTTTCTGCCGATCCCTGCGCTCTCGCGCGTGCGACTCGCCGACTCACGGCAAGAGAGAGAGAGGGGAGGAGAGGAGAGGAGAGATGGGTATAATAGTAATTTTAATTTTTTTAATAATAAAAAATAAAAAGGACCCATTTGATATTTATTTAAAACTCAGGACCGCGATGTTATAATTTTAAAATCGTGAACTTATGCGTTAATTCAGGGACCTAAGTATAATTTACCCAATTATAAATAAATAAATAAATCACTATTTTTTTAATCAAATTAAAATTCTAAAATGTATTGCAACTATTGGATAAATCACAAAATTAAAAAATATCAGTCTTACATACGATTTAATAATTGGATTACAATACTCTTTAGCATAGCTAGACAAATACGATATAAAATAAAAGGAGTAGATGTTAGTTTGCCTTCGAGTTTACTTTCATTTCGAAAATATTACACATGGATAAAAAATAATAATAATAAATTAAAATTTCTTTTTAAAAATAATTAAGGAATTATATTTTAACTCAACATATTTAATTTAATTAGTTTAGAGTATTTTTCTGGTGGAAAAAATATAAATACTAATTTAAAAAATATCTCTTTCTTACATATAATTTAACAATTGAGCTGTAATATTTTTTTGATTAGCCATATTATTATAACGAAAATAAAATAAAAGACTACTAAGCTGCTTATAAGCTGACTTTTAATTCAAAATTGTTGCATCAGGATTATTATATTTAATTATTTTAATATATTTATATATTTTAAACAACCATTATATCTTTGTATCGCTATCCTCACTTAAAAAATTAAAAGTTAAAATTAAATTTCCCCTTTTTTTTTGCACTCTTTGCTCTAAAATTTAAAACAAAATAATAAAATATTAATACTTTAAAATAACATTTTGATGAACCATTTATACACACTACATAAAATTCTAAAAATATTATGCATTTTACATCAATTTTCAAACAAATTAGTGAAAATTTCACTAAATACCAAATCATAAATTTTAAAGTCCAACTTCTAAATTAATTTAATACTAAATTCTAAATATCAGATCTTACAGTAAAAGATTAATTCTAAAAATGTTTTTTTTAATTATTATTAATTAAGTTTATATAATTTATTTTAAAATTAAGATACAAAATTTTCTATTATAAAATTATGAATTATACATAACAAAGTAAAACAATATTTGAAAATTTTTAGTGTGATTTTTATTAATTTTTAAAAAAATATTATAAAATTTATAATATTATCAAAATTTTGTGCCATGTGTGCACATTCTCTATTTTAAGAAGCCCAAAAAGTTAATGGTTAGAAATAATTTGAGGTGTAATGATAAAAGTGAGAAAAAATTAATAATATTTTTTTAATTGAGAACAAATAAAAGTATTTTTATTATTTTAGAAATTAAAATTAAATTTTTTCTAAAGTTAACATAAACTCGGAGTTTCCTTTCAACTTTCTGCAGTAATTTTTTTAAGGATAATTACCTATATGTCACACAATTTAATTTTATTTATGTCTTACCTATCCATTCTTAGTTTTTTTTTTTTTACCTATTCATTCTTAGTTAATTACGTTATTCACACTCGAAATATTATAAAATCTTACATACACATATTTGAGTTAAAACTTAATCAAAATCTATTTGAAAAAAAATTATTCTATTAGTAAATCATTAAAATTATATTTTTACTCTTAATGGTACATATTTTTCTCTTTCTCAATACCACACTAAAGCACTGATTTGTCCTAAAATCAATTCACGTCGCGGATGTCTCCTTCCTTTGTCATCACCTAAACATTAAGGTTTTAGGATTTTCACTCAAAATATATTTAAATATCCTTAAAATAATATGATAAACGACTCAGATTTTTTGTAATCTAACTATAATTAGGTTATTGAAAAATTATGATTATTCATTATAATAGAAATAAGTTAAAAATGTGTGTATGTAAGATTTTATAATATTTTGAGTGTGCATAGTATAATTAACTAAGAATGGATAGGTAAGACATAAATAAAACTAAATTGTGTGGCATGTAGGTAATTATCTCATTTTTCTAATAGTTTCATGCAACGAGACCAATATTTGATTACAACAGTAAATTTTATGGTAAATTGCATCTGGGTCCATTTAGTCCAGGAAGCATTACAAATTAATCTTATTATTTTAAAATCTTCAATTTTGGTCCCTCACATTTTAAATACCATGTTATTTGGTTTACTGTGAAAAAAGAAAAAACTTAAAAGATTTATACTTTTATTAATCTTTTTTAAAATGAAAATAAATGAGTATAATAGTTATTTAAAATATATAAATTATTTAAACTATTTAAAAATAATTAAATTTTGTATTTACTATCTGAAAATATTAGTGAAAAGTGTTATATTTTAAATATAAATATTAAGATCAATTTTTTTAAAAATTGAAAATAATTTATACGTCTCTCTAACATGGAGTGCCTGGATGCAATTTAACCTAAATTATATTTGAATTTGATGACCATTTTTAAAGTCGTCGATAGGGAAAAAAAAAAACAAATATAATTTTCATGATAATTATTACAATTAATTATGATAAAGTTTGCTTTAATGTAAAACAAGAGATAAGGGGAAGAAGATTAAAAAAAAATCAATTATTTTTTTAATTATTCATGAAGGATAAGATTATTTATTTATTTATTTATTTATTTATTTATTTATTTATTTATTTATTTGTGCAGGCGAGAGCACCTTTGTTTGGGAAATGATTAAAAAATCGTTGAAAAAATTTAGGGACAATTACATACATGTCACACAAATCTTTTAATATTACACCACACACATTTTCTTCACAAATTTTACATTATATTTAATTAAAAAAATCATACCTTAATAAATCAATTAATTTTATATTACATCTAAAATAATTTTGTTATGGCCAACTCTCTTTTTTTTTTCTTTCATAAAAAAAACTCTGTTTCTCATATTTACATTATTTAAAAAAAACATAAAAATTTTCATTATTAATAATCACCATGCTTTAACTCAACTTGTTTAAATAATTTAATACAAATAGTTTTATTGCAAAAGTCAATATCCTTTTCAATTAATTTTGTAACACGGCTATTTGCATTGAATTATTTAAACTAGTTTAGCCAATAGTTTACGATAATTAAATTACAAGATGCTACAGTTATCGTCATCTAAATTGAATTATATTGCGAATGAATTTCATGCAGTAGTCCATCGTCTATGAACAAAATTTCAGAAAATGATCATAAAAGGTAATAAAGTTTTGAGATTTTTACCCGTATGACATAAAAAACTTCAATATTTACTTATTAGACACCCTAAAGTTAAATATTACATGACACACACTTATTTATTTTAATTTTACAACCAACACACCCTGGTTAAAAAATCCTTACATTTTATTTAAGTAAACCATACTTAAGTTATGTTTTAACTTAAAATAAAGTTCATAGAAATAAAATCTAACTCTCGGTGCACCTTAACTTAAATCTTACATGTTAAAAACTATTTAAATCTATTATTTATGTAGAATATTTTAAATCTAATCGTTAGATGCTCATCTTAACGATTAGATTTAATTTAAGATACAAAAGGGGTTAGATTTTATTCCTATGAACTTTATTTAAGTTAAAACATAACTTAAGTATGGTTTACTTAAATAAAATGTAAGGATTTTTTAACCAGGGTGTGTTGGTTGTAAAATTAAAATAAATAAGTGTGTGTCATGTAATATTTAACTTTAGGGTGTCTAATAAGTAAATATTGAAGTTTTTTTGTGTCATACGGGTAAAAACCCCTAAAGTTTTGAAGTTAAACACTTCACAAAAAAAATGGTGCAAGATAAGTATTTTTTAAATGAAAAATTATTGCTTTCGACCGCCTAACCACTTTTGACGGAAAAACTCAATGCTTCATGTGGCATACGACGTCCCCAAATTGTCTTATGTATATGTATATATATATATATATCCGAAAAATTTGCTCTTTAATTATCACAATAATGGGTAGAAAATAATTTATTGCATAAATTTTGTATAAAATTGTAAATGACCCAATTCACCTTTCTCTGTGTGCAAACTAGTTCAACAATATCTGAATGCCAGCAAAGGCCTTTCTTCATCTCCATGTGGCAATGCAGAGAAGAATTGTGAGCACAAAATGAACAAATGAGGGCATGAGACACTTCCCTACGATACGAAATTTGAGATTTCTCTGTTTATTTCACGAAACACGGGACAGATTTCTCTCCAAATCATCCGCAAATTCGATAAATCCTTTGTTTCAACCAATTATTCGCGACCCAGGTAGAATCTCCTTTCAGAGAGGCACTGGAATGGAACTTCGAAATTGTAACAGTGATTGCACGTTCATAAAGTAGGTCTTCTTTAATCACAAGGATAAATAAAAATCCTAAATGACATACGAGATAGACAATAAGTAAAAAAAAGAATCTGTCTTCTTAGGATTGTAATCTTGGAACACTTGGAGTAATGGGATCACAAGATAAGCACTTGAAAATACTTGATCTCTTCTAGTTACATACTAATCAATTTTAACTAAATTTTAATCTATAATAACGTTAACACCTAGATTCAGCGTTGGGCCTCAGCTGTACACGTAGCATCTAAAGGTTCACTTTACTTATCATCATACATGATATTGCATTCACGTTTGCGATATTTGACTAATCAAGCTTTGCTTTTGCATATCTCTAATCTCAACCATGATGTTTCAGCTTTTTGTGACATCGGCCATGATATTTGGCAGTTCATAGCTCCCAGTAACATCGACCACTAGTGGAGACTGCTATAACTTTTACTGGTGCAGATTCTCACCAGTCACACAAAGTAAGGATCTGCGTGCCTTTGCCATTATCGATGGTTTTCCTGGAGCCAGCAATAGTGGAGCCGACAGTATGAATCCAATAGTTATAATATTCCGACAGTATAAAACTGATGAATACAATATTTCAGCTCGAAAAACTTGTTGAACTCCACTATAGCTTACCTATAAATACCTTTTGGCAGAGCTCCAAAAAAAACGTCATAACATAACACCAGATCAGATCAAAAGACAAAAAGAGTATCAAAGAATCATTAGAAAATCGTCAAGCATGAAGCTTATATTCTTCTTTTTCTTATTTCTTTATGTATTAGTTCTCTGACCAAATCTTTTTGAACTTTAGTAAAACCTTCTTCGCTAACTCTTCGGTGGATGTAGAAAAAGATATTTCTGAATCACCTTAAATTTTTGTGTATTTTTCTAGATAATTCTTGGCTCCTCCCTTGTGCTAATGTTCAATGCTAGAAATGTTGCATATCGCCAATTTCCGCGATCCCCATCTCTCTCCGTCAACAAACATTGAAGAGGATTAGATCTTAATCAATGGGTATCAATGAAATGTAAGCAAGGTCATCAACAAGTTATAACATTCCCCATTTTTTTATATAAGCTAACTTATAATGACTAGAAATTTGGCCGGAACATGGGGTTAGGTATTAAATCTAGGAGTAGCCAATGATTAGTTATTAAGACTACAAGATTGACTTATCTGATTCAACTTGGCCAATAGTTACCTCCAATCTTTAGACTAGGTCAACCGAACAAGGTCGACATAAGCATTGTTTCACTATTTTTCATCATTTGGTCAATTAGGATCAATTCTAATGCCTCTATGTCAAAATTGACTTTACGATACTAAATAACAATATTCTCATCTCAATACGGTTTTAATTTAATTGTGTAAACTAATAATGATATCCTAAGAACTTAAAATATGATTTATACAATCCTAATACTATAGAAACAAAGTTCCATTATTTTTATTAAAAAAATAAATAATAAAATTAATATTCAATTAATCTCATCCTTGTACCCGAAAGCTTGCTCTTCAATTTTAATCCTTTTAACACCATATAAGTCAAGCTTAAGTTTTCTCTCAAGCTCTTTTTTTTTTAACTATATGTAGAGCACAATGTTAGCAATAATCTACCAAGCCTACAACCATTAAAATTAAAATTAGATATATCATTAATTACCAATTAATTTAAATACGATAACAAATATCAAAATACACGATTATAAACTAATTATAAAAAAGAAGCTAATAGCATCCTTAATATCTTAGTTTTTATTGAAATACAACTGTTTCGTGGTAATAATTCTCACCTCCTTTGTGGTTCTAATCCCAGAAGTGTTATTATTATTTTGATTTAATTTTAGACATCTCTTTCTACATGTTATTAATTTGCAAAAGTATATCGTACTTTTTTTTTATTTTCTTTAGCTAATGAATAGGCTTTAATCTTTTGCCACCGCCAAGATTTTACCCTAATAATAGTGGCGTGGTATGTGGCTATCATAGTTGACAAACACAGCATACTTCCTAGAGTAAAATTTCCCATCATGGCTTCTATAGTCTGACATAAAAATGAACTGCTCGACTTTAATTTGAGCTAAAAAAATCTCAACTTACTTTTTACTCCACTTCTTTGGATTCTTCAAAATTCTAACATACTTCTTATTTGCTAAAATCCCTTTAATTGAATACCTCCTTACGACTTGGACATTGGTGCAAGCCTACTTATACGAAGACAATTATCCTCGAACTTGATTCCAAGAAGTTTTTTATCTTGGAATGTAAATTTTAATATATTTTATCAGAAATTTTAATGTCAAGTGATCTTTTAAGGTGAGAATGTACTGGCTTATGTAAACTCTCGATATTATCTGAAAAAAAAAAATACATGAATGTGTATAATTATAAATACTAAGAACTGTAAGTTAAAATGTATATAAGATAATTTTTAAGAGCCCATTTGGCCAAAAGCCAAAATGGCCAAAGCCATTTTCACTATATTTTTTTATTAAAAAAATATATAAAAATTATTTTATATTTTATTTTATAATAATTCTAACATTAAAATTACTCTATTTTATATGCATAATTTTTAATATCAATCATCTTTATTTTTTATCTTACGTAACTTTCAACATAATTAATTAACTTTATTTTTTATCATACAAATTTTTCAAAAAAAAATTTAAAAAAATCATCTTCTAAAATCAAAAATGCCAAACAGTCCCAAGGATTAAAATCAGATGATTACAAAATATTCGGACCTACATGCAATGTGTACAAACCTAAGATCCCAAATTCCAAAAAAGGAAATTGCTGAGTAACGGAATATTGCAGAAAGATACCCAATAATTTCATATATTATAATATATTTATTTTTTTCAATATACGGTTTGTTGCGCTGGCAAGCTCCCATGGGTTCGATATAAAGTGCGAGCGCAATTGGCACGCGAGGTGGGCTCTGCCGTCAGCAGTCGGCCCTCTTGCGCCACACAGCGTCTTCCTCTCGTCTCCACTAGTCTCTCCCTTTCCCTCTCTGAACTCCCCAATCCACCCATCGCTGGAGCCAACCAGTCCACAACTGAAGGAGTGGAGCAGAGTCGGAGGAGGTTGGGAAACAGGCTTTCGGCGGCATCAAATCTTTATGGTGTCCGCTAGCCCGACGGCCGGCGCCTGCGCAGGAGGGGCGGCGGGATTTTGTGCTGGCTCTCGCCATTACCAGGATCGGCAGCTGCATCAGGGGATGATGCTCTCGATGACGACCACCACGGCGGCCTCGGCCTCGTCCGAAGACCCTAACAAGAAGATCCGGAAGCCGTACACTATTACGAAGTCCAGGGAGAGCTGGACTGAGCAGGAGCACGACAAGTTCCTCGAGGCCCTGCAGCTGTATGCCTTCCCCCTTTCCTTTATATCTTCTCTACGGCATTCTTATTCGATCAGGTTCAGGGATTCTCGACGGATTTCGGTGTTCTTGTACTACCATCTAGCAGTTTTTTTTTTCATCCGTGTTTTATTTGTTCTTGGTTTTAGCGGCTTTGGATTTCGATTGCTGAGCCGTCGGCGTCAGGGAGTTTTCTGAGATGGCTCTTTGAGCGGTCATCTGAGAATGATCTACAGTGAACGATGTGTTGGTTCTTGGATTTTGTACTGTTTTGAATTTGTGACTTATGATGCCCTTCTTGTTGGTTCGATCAGAAGAACGTTTAGAGATAGAGTTTCTGCTGTGGACTTCGAAAAATTGGTGGTAGGAAGTGCTGGATGCTTACATAACATGATGTCCTTGTATATCTTGAAGAAGAACCTATGAACTTATACCTAGATTCTATCAATTTCATGGAATCTTCAGGTCCTGATGGAATGTATACTAGGTGTTGAGTTGCTTTTTACAAAATTTTCAGCTTTAGGGGTTTTGCTTTTGTTGATCAAAAGAGAAGAATGTACAAACTTATGAAGCAGTTTAGTTTTTGACGTCCTTCTGCGATTACATTAAAAGAAGCTTGAGAATTAGTTTGTTTTTCTCCACTTCTTGCATCCTTTACGTTATTTTAGTATAATGGATCTTACTCTATCTGTTACAGTTTTGATCGTGATTGGAAAAAGATCGAAGCTTTTGTTGGATCGAAGACTGTTATCCAGGTACTTCTGACATTTTTAACAAAAAAAGATGGTGGTTTTAAACACAGAGATTTCATGGGCTCATTGAACTTCCATTATTTCTTCACACTGTTATTCTGTCTGCACATTAGATTTATTTATGTAAACAAGTGCAACAACATGTAGGCTATGCCATGGTGAAGCTGTGTCATTTTAGTGCTTGATTAAGGAAGTATGATGTTTTGAAAGATATCTCATGTGCAATAGGGCCTGTTCATACTGCATTTACCTCATTTTGCTATTGTTAACTGTTAATCACACGATCAATGGGTCAAGTGGTTGAGTTGGCACACTTATCTTTTAATGCCCTTCGGATAAATGTTGACTTTGTTTCTCTGTATCCTTCTCAGTTATTACAGATGTTTAAATATAACTTTTTGCACTCTGATGATTTAACAGGGTTTTACATCCTAATAAATTGACAAAACATCTGTTAGAGTACCTCAAATCATCTTTTTGAAGATAGTAATGATCTAGCCTTTTAGAATAATGTGTCCTTATTGGATATGAATCTAAGGGAGTTTATTATCCTCCCTAGGGAACCTACATATTTACATATTAACTATCCAAGCCATAAAATTTCAACTGTGTGCTCTCAAAACCTGTAATTATTGTGATTTGAATATGATGATTAAATGTTGTCAAAGTATTACCTTACAATGAAATATTCCATTTCTTGCCGCATTCATATGGTATGTTGTGTTCATAGATTGAAGTTTAATATATGTAGTTATTATGATTTCATTATAATGGTTAAGTGTTGATGGTGTTTTATCTAAATGGAACATATTCATGTCTTACCTAGTTTTTATGGTGTGATATATGTAAATATTCATGTTTAATGTGTCATGCATGTAAATTTTTCAGATTGATGAATTGTTAATTCTTTTTTATCACAACCCAAGTTACCTCAACTTTAATAACACAATTGTCATGGTGGATAAAAGAAGCACGTGGATAATAACATTTATTTGCTTTAAGTATGCACAATGTAGGTTTATTGTGGAAGATTAATATGTTGAAGGACTATTTTACTTTGAAACATGATTTGGAAGATTAATATTTAGATATGCAAGTTTACTGTGGCATTTATGTAAATTATATATTTTCATTATATATAGTTTCCGTATATGTAGCCAATTTTTTTCATGATTAAATTCCTTTCCTTTTTCATCTCTACACCAAAAGCCATATGCTATAATTAGTCACTGTAGCAGGATAGATTGAGATGAATGCCATCATTAGGTATTAAGTATACAACCTATCTATGGACTTCTATGTTGCTGAATATTTGTAGCCTTAATGTCGGGCATAGTCTTCAATATATTTGAAGAACAAATTAGTTGGCTACTCTTCATAATTATTTTTCTTTTTAATTATTTATTACTCCTAATATTAATGATAAGGACTGAAAAATAAATCTTCCAGATTAGGAGCCATGCACAAAAATACTTCTTGAAAGTTCAGAAAAATGGAACAAGTGAACATGTTCCCCCTCCTCGACCGAAGCGCAAGGCTGCTCATCCATATCCTCAAAAGGCATCTAAAAATGGTTGGAGCTACTTCACACTCTTTAACTTTGTTGAGGTTGTAGGTTTAAATTTACAATAAATTTCCAAAACTTCACAGCTCACAGTGTGCCTCAACCTACAACTCCATTTCAAACTTCCTCATCTTTGCTCGAGCCAGGCTATGCTCTAATGTCAGAGTCATCACCAGTGGTAAGACATTCTGCTACAAGTGGAACAGTTTCTTCATGGGCTCATGGTTCCATTCAGCCGGCTGTTGCATCTTATATGACAGGTTCATCCTTATTCTAACAGACCCGCTTCCCTTTCTCTTTCTATAGATTCTTTAAAGACTCTTTTGCAATTAGATGAGCTTGGGTTAAGTTTGTCGCTAAAGTTTTTTTTACACGATATTAGAGCTAGAGGTCTTGAGTTTTAGTTCTTGGGTCCTCCAGTTATTTCTAGCACATGGTTAAAAATTAAAGAAAGACAGATGTTGTATTCAAACTATGGTGCAAAGTCAAAATGAGCTCACATTGTGAGAGGGTGTATAAGAATATGTAATTATTCCCTGGCCAAAAATAACAAGGCACCAAAACCAGATATATCAAGTATGAGCTTTTTTGTCCTCTAATTATTTTTAGCATAAGATAAAAAATCAAAGAAAACCTATGCTGCATTGGATACCAATGCTTCATTGGATCCACTCTATAAAGTCAAACCACATAAGGGCAACGTGTAAAAGTATAAAGTTTTCTCGGGCCTTAACCTGATCTTATGCTTTTAACGGAGTTGCTTACCAAAAAAATTAAATACATTTAGTTTTTCAGATGTTAGGCCTATTGGGGTTATGGTGGTGAAAAATTGTAGCAGCAGCAGTGGTAGCCCCCCAAGGACATGGCGGAATTATGAAACAACTGATCAAGGGCCACCTGCTCAATCACTTCGTGGTACATCACTCAATTTTACTTATCTTTGCAGTTAGCAGAGTGCAGATTTGATGTGCCATTGCTTTATTCTTGATCTTTGACAAGTTTAATAGGTCAATTTTACTTTTGAATTGCAATTTAAAGAGTTCAAACTACTAAAATATCCTAGGAGATATTTAATATGCTTAAGTTGCAAACCTTTTCCATGGAAGGAAAATGTAGGATATATTATCATTTACATTCATTTGCATCAAATTTTGAATATGACTACATTCCCATTTCCTCTTCTTGGACAATAAAATGGAACAATTAAGTCAAATTCAAAAATCATTTGCAATTATAAGGTATTGCCAGATGAACAAGAGGAGATCATCTGCTGATATTGATGCTGATGCCTTGTTTTTTAGCTTTTCTCCGTGCTATATTTAAGAAGTGTGTTAGTTGTAGAAGGATGCCTTATTCTTCTCAGAACATAGGATAAACAGAACAGTAGGGCACTTACTCTGCACACTATTTGGTGTCTCCACTTTATATGCTCAAAAAGTTTACTAATATCTCTTGACAACTTTGAAATATAGCACTGCATGTTCTTAGGCATATTGGACTCAACATTTGTCATGCTAACATTAATTTTCAATAATTTCTCATTCAAACTTTTTATTTGATTAAGTTCAATCCACTTAATTATCACATGCTTCATAGTCTTTGTATTTTCTTTTTGAAATATATAATTTTTTCTTATTGTAAAATATATAGTCTTTGTATTTTATATCTTCGTCATCTATTTCCGTATTTATGACCTATTTTCTTCTTCTAATGTTTGTTTTTTTTTTAATGAAGCTTTGCCAGATTTCGCTCGAGTATACAACTTCATGGGCAGTGTTTTGGATCCGAGCACAAGTGGTCACTTGCAGAAGCTAAAGGAATTGGATCCTATTAATGTTGAAACAGTATGCCATCTTTCCAACTCTGTATGATTTGCAACAGATTTTTTCTAGTACATGGCTCCCTTCCTATATTACTTCTGTATTGTATAAATGAACAGTATTTAAGATTTCTAGAATTGGTAACTGACTTCTATCTGCATTGTAGAACTTTTGCTTACCTTTGAAAGAACTTCCATTTATTAGCACTTGCAGTTTGAGCATATGTTCATTCTGTGATTTGTCTTCTTTTGATTTGAAAGGTGTGCTTTTATTTTACTCTAGCTTAATTGGATCGTTTCACTATTTTGTGTAATTTCCATCTTTTTTTGCTCGCTAACACATGTATCTTCATTCTTTCGGGGTTTTAGTAATTCTTTTCTTTCATTCCTATTAGGTTCAAAATTTGTTGGTGGTTGTATCTTCTCTAAGTATCTTAACATGATTTCATATCAATGAAATCAAAATATGTTAGATAAACAATTAATCCGGGTCTTGTTTTGATATCCCATACTGTGGCCTTTTCAAGCAAAATATTGCCTATTGTATCAATAATTGTGATGTCCTTTCCTTTGCGGACCTTTGGGCTCTAGTTGAACTAAACTATCCTAAATTTGGTTCTACATTCTGTCTGAGGCTCATTCAGTTTGGAATTCAGTATTATCTGAATTCACCCTAGTTTAATTTTGTATTAGTTCACTTACTGTGCCAACACCATCTGTATTTTTATAGCTTGAGCCAGTATGACCATGATTATTAATCATCATAAATTATGTGGCGTGTTTCTCTGCATGAACATAGCATTTGGGATTACAGAAACATTTGAATTTACATTTAGCTAAGTAATTCACCCTTCACATTTGGTCTACTATGCCTTTGTGAATTATGGTTCCTCTCTAACGCACTTTTCTATTCTATTTAGTTGATATTTCTACTGGATAGCCTGATTTATCTTTTCTGGCATGAAATAGTTTTTGATCTTTCGACCTTCATATATGGTCTTTTTTTGTGCATCTAACATATCATCTTTGCTTAAATTCATTAGATACTAACTTCCAAGCTTTAAATATGTATGATGATCGATTTCGTGGTTGGTGGCTACATATTTATTCATATCTTCATTAATTGCTGAATAGGTACTACTGCTGATGAGAAATTTATGCATCAATCTGAAAAGCCCGGATTTTGAGGACCATGTGAGTGATACTTCTCTTTTGAGACTTGTTAAATGTTCCTTTTGATACACGAAATCTATTTGGTAATTACCGACCATACAATGTATTTCGGATGCAAATGTTGAAAAATTAATTACATCTTATGAGTTCATAGACTTTATGTGAAATAATCAATTCACACATTTTAAATTTCAATAAGAGAAATTTTAATAAGCTATTCATAATTATTTTTTGTGGATCCAAGCCTGCGGAGCACCATATTCAAACGTAATTAAACATAATATAAATAGCCAAGTACCGAAAATCCAACTATGATGCCATGATACCAATAAATCCAAAACACAGCTTATCACCAATAATCATCTCTACTGGGCTCAATTAGTGCGAGCTGCTGGGGGAATCACCTATTCTCGAATTAATCAAGCTAATATAATTTACTTGTAAGATAATGTGGCATTATATCAAGTAAAGAATACTATTATTGATGTGGAAACAATGAGCCATTGTAGATGCAATTAATTGTTTTTGTCATGTACCTTGTCAAAAGGTTATCAGTTAATTGAATAATGGTCAAACTTGCTTGAGGTCTGTTGACCTGTAGTTTAGAATAATCAGATGAATGATTATTCGGTAGTGAGATTTAATAACTTATATTTTGAATCTTCTAGCCTGGAGAATAAGAATTAACGGTAAATCGCTAATGAAATTCATTCAAATTCAAACTGGTCGCAGAAACTAACATGAAACAGAGCAAGTAATCTGGTCATAGAAATGAATAATTGCTGCAAATTCAATCGAAACACGATGAATACAGTTAAGTTTTGGTACCAGAAGCATTCAAAAGTGAGCTAACCGTAGGAGCAAAAGCAACAAAAATAAAACATAAATCATTTATAGTGGCTCGATACTACAAGTTTTCAATCTCCAAAGTGTCTAGTTTAGGAACTTTCACATCATAATCATTTTTTTAAGGGAACAAAGCCCTAAAAGGCTAAAAACTTACGAACCAACCCCTTTAAGGCAAATAAGTAAATACCAAAACTTTTTTTGTGCGCAAGTTTGAAACTTGCAACAAACATTTTCCAGGCTCAAAGTCGAAAGACTTTTTTTTGGGCTCAAGGTTTATAAGTCATTAGATTCACTACCACTTCTTGTACTGGTGAATGAAAACAAAACCTCCACTTGGGAGAACAAGAAATGAGAGGTAGCTTTGTTGAATTAATTAGTTTATGATAACTTTAATAAAGGCGAGTTTTACAAAGGAGTTTTGGACTTAAGGAAGATTGCCAAGAGCAACATTTTTTTTTTAAAGATTAAGGCATGAGAGAAAATTTTAGCTAGTGGATGGTAAAAAACTTGAAGAAATAAGAATCAAATTAAAGAAGAGTTTTTAACAATTATATAACGTAAAACTGAAAATCATTTTTTAAATATTTTTTTGAAAATACTTTGAAAAACTTATAGTAGCTATACTCAAAATTGCATCCTCGACCATGAAGGGAAGAAACTTTTCTGAAAAGATTTGCAAGAGTTGGCACTTGCTGTGAAAACATGGAAGCAAGATAAAATGCGAGATTGTGCATTGAGGACTTATAATTAAAATAAAGTGTAGATCTCTTTTTGTTGGCTAGCATAGGATAGGAATATCAAAAACAATAGCAACAACCACCAAGTTTTTATCCTACTAAGTGAGGTCAGCTAAAGGTAAGAATATCAAAAATAAAATTTATTTTTCAGAGAAAGGGTCTCAATTAAAAGATTAGTAGATGAAAGTAAAAGATTGCTAAATAAAATATAAATCAGAAGGGAAAGGGTAAGGTTTTTAATAAACGAATGAGAGAATATCAAAATATGTATAAAAGATATTATAGAATAGATTAACTTATTATGAGAATTAAGGAAAGAAATTTAATTTGATTTGACAAAGGATATAAATATTCCTCAATATTTGAATTCCAAACAACTAGGTGCAGCTTCTGCTTGAGGTTCAACCAATTGTTTATGTTCAACTTAGACTGTAGTCCAAACAGACTAGGCCACCTAGACTATTCATAGAACCAAGTCGTTTAGTTAGTTTTGCTTTTCAACTTAGATTTCGTCGACCCAAATAGCTTGTTGACCTATATAGATTTCAAAACTAAGCGATTCAGCCTATTTACTATTTAGTTTGGATTCCACTAGACCAAATAAGTTGACATCCAAAAATAAATGTGGGTAATGGTTAAAATGGTCTTCAAAAATTTGCTAATCAATAGGTCATTTAAAATAGTCCAATAGAAGGGTCAACCAAGGATAAACCATTTGATTCAACTCAAAAATGATAATAAAATCATTGAAACAATGGGAAATGATTTCTTAAGACGTTATAGGCTGAAATTGGTGAAAAAACCTTACTAATTCTAAATAAGTTTACATTTATTCCTAGAAAAAATAAAATAAAATCACAAATTAAGGCTATATCTTCTCAAGACTTTATGAATTTGACAATATTCTCTAGTGTGTCCACAGTTTGCTATCAAGATGTATAAAGCTAACTTCACACTTAACAAAATTTTTTTGATATTTTGAAAATCAATAAGGGCTTAACAAGATCATCGTATCATCATTCTTATCAATAGTCTTGTCCTAGCAATTTGGGCTTATCTTGATGAATGAAAATTGCCAATTAATTATTGAGTATCCCTTCTTAAGAGGACATTGAAGAACATGTCTTGAAGATGCCTACTCGAACAAGACACCCTCGAAGTACTCTTTGAGGTGGCGATGCAACAGTCAAAGTCGAAGGGTCCTAGTTGATCAAGACTATGTAAGCTGGTACACAACTTTCAAGTGTGATTTAAGCTAGAATAATCTCTAAAAAATTGTATGTGGAAGAAGTTGGAGAGCTGGAACAAAAAGAAGATGGTGGCAATAGAACATTTCTTTTTTTTTTTAATAGTGAACATTCCTTATTAGGAAGGTTGTAAAAATGAAGCTTCATGAAGGAACTTCTGACTTAGATCAGCTCAATGAAATCGAATAGCATGAGATAGAACTGTGTGAATTGAGCAGTGGTGTTGAATTTGCACCTCAGGAGGGGACAACATCAACAATAAGTTAACCTTGTATAATATATTGTGGTGTTAATTCAAACTTATCTAAATATTTTTGTTCAACATTTACCCAAAGTTACTATTGGCCTACTCATTTTTTTACCCAATTCCTTTAACCACAACATTATTTATTCGTTAAAGGGGTTTCTCTTCTTCTCTTTGTTGTATATTTATATTTGATAATTGTTCGTTTGATAAATGTTAGTATGACAATCTCCTTTTATGTGATTAATTTATGTATTTTCTAGTTTAATTGTATATCTATCTTCACGTTCTCATTTCCGTAACACTAATTCTTATATTTCTTTCTTGCACAACATTTTGATCCACATAAAATTGATATGATTGTTTTATGGAAATTTTCACTGAGTCTCTATGGTGTTCTTTTTCCACATGAGATTATTTGCTTTTTGGTTTGAATTCTAGGGATCATAATGAATTATTTCTTTATGATTCTTTCGGTTTGCTAGCATCGAATACTATTTAATTTGCATTCCAGCTTACAAGTACCTTTCCAAAAAGAACTAAAATGTGAGGTTATAGCCCCATTTAATTGATGTGACTCTTTTCTATCTTCTTTTGATGATTATTTTCAACTTATTCTCTCTTTTATCTCTCCCACCTTCACCCCCTCCCTCCACTGAAACATACTCATGCTTCTCATTTCATCTCTATCTTCTTCCTTCTCTCACCGTCCTAGCAATGAATCTTCTATTATTCATGTAGAAGTACGATTAGCTTTCCTGTAGATACTTGATAAAGTGATCTCAACTTCCTATTGTAACATAAGAAGAAAAGCAAAATATAAGATAGATTTATGATAGATTTGTGTAAAATTGTAATTGTGGAAAGATGATTGTAGCATTTGCATTGATGAGTTCGTCATAGTTCATACTACTAGTCCTTTCACTGATTCACACATGCATCCTTTCATATCTTGTGAATAACTTGTTCAAAACTTTTCATTTCATGATTCGAATTACATTTTGAGCCTTGGGAACTCATTGTTATTGTTTTAAATTTATACATTGTTAATTTTTGCAGAGGAGACTTCTTTCTTCTTATGACACCCCTTTGGAGCAAATGAAGTCAACTAATCAACTTGGTTGAAATTGGTAAAACTTTGAATATTTCATACATGTGAGTATATTGTATATGGTTCTTTCTCTTTCCTTTTTATCATTGCAATTTATTCATGTTCTCCATATTTATGAATAGAATAATCATAAAATAGAAACAAGGTAGTTAAATGGAGTGTGACAACAGTTCTATATGATAAGGTGACTATTTTGTTAAATGAATAATTTTATAAAACTATTATGCGATTAGTTATGCTATAAAAGAGTGAGCGTTTAGTAGTCAAATGGCAAAATATCTAAATATTAAAATGTAATTAAGATGCTAATGTTTATTTGGGTGAATGTTTAACACTCCTATAACGATAAGATGAGTGAGGGGCATTGAAGATGAACTAGCCATGTTCATGATCGATCTATGAGCATGTGCATATTTATGTGAGAGGATCCAAGTCACTACCATAATAAAATCCAAATGTAACTTGAAATACGGTTTATGTGAGAATTTATCAACTAGATTGAATGATCAATGCTAATACCAAGAAAGAAGAAAAAATAAAAATTAATATGCTTACAAGTGTTTTATTTGGAACCTAAAAATTGGGAGATCCCATCCCCTTTGGCTTTATATTTAACTCTTCTGGAAGATATACCTTCTCGAAGAGTCATGTTTCTTCTCTTGCTCACCTCCCTTGACCACCCAATCTGTTGATCTCTTGTCGATTGTTGTCACATGGCCAGCTCAGATGTGCCGTCGTAAGAACACAATTATTACTTATAACCTTGATATGTTTGCTATCACAAAGAGCATTTCTCTCGTTAGAACTGAATCGAGAACAGAAATCCATGCAGTTAATCCAACTAATTAATTTAAGAAGAAAGTTAATTATGTTCTTTTTATTGTTTATGCTTTAAATAAATTTTGTCTGCATACCTTCTTGTAGGGTCTCAAAGGCGAGTAATTCTTCTCCTCGATGTCATTTTTCATGCGCGGCCGAGTTCAGTATACAAGCAGATCGATGAGATTCCTAATTACTTGCATTCTATCCAATCTGTGTACAGATCTCACAATATACTCCCAGAGATGAGATTCTCTTGGCTTGTATTTCAGTTTTGAGGTTGGTGTATGTAAATAATTAGTAGATTAATTTAGGAATAGAAGGGTTTCATAGGGAATTAACACTGCTTCTGATTATCTGATAATGATTTATTCTGTTGCTTTAATTAGCAGCATCAGGAGATCCATAGGCCTTCATTCAATCTTTTGCATGGGCTAGAGTTTGGCTTCTATTTGGGTTTGAAATTTTTGTTTGAGCTTCAGTTGGACTGATTTGAAATTAATGAAGTCTGAGTTCAATATTCTGAATAAACTCTGCAGTGTACATCTTTTGTGGATCATGTATGTATTACATTAATGATTATTACATATTTTATATGGTATGTTATATTATTACAGGTTTTTTTTTTATTTCTAAGGTACTGTTTGGTGCGAGGATCAAAATTAGAATTAAAATAGTATTAATTTAAAAAATATTATTTTATTTTACCTGTTTAATAATTTTTAATAAAAATATCAATTTCAATAAAATTGATATTTTTATTGAAAATTATTAAATATGCAAAGTAAAATAATATTTTTTTATATTAAAATTTGTGTAGAATGATTAAAAAAATATTTATTATTATTATTATTTTTTTAATTTAGTATTATTTTGATTCTGATTTTGATCCAGCCCTAAATAGGGCCAAAGTTTAAAATTTATTACATATTCTTTTTGTTTTGAGACATTAAATTTTCTCTATTTTATGAAGGTTCATATGATTTAAATTTTTTTGTAATATCTAGATAATTTTTAATTCATTTTAAAAATAATAATTATATATATATATATTTATATATATTGGGTTATAATACGAGTTTAAATTAGATTTGAGCTAAGTTAGCTAACCAACCATTCTAAAAATGATATTAATTTTAAAATTAATTCTAATATTTTATATTTATGTTGAATATGAAATAAAATTAATATTTATAATTAAAATTTATGTTATGTAAAAAAAACATTTGAATCAAATCAGGGTATAAATTATACAGTTAACTATTTGGCTCACATGATTATATTAAATGATTTTCACACAGAAATATGTTTGTTGTTTCTGATATTTGTAATATTCTCAAAAATGAATATAACATGATGTTGAGCCATATTCGACCCAACACAAATTTTTGAAAAATTGAAATTTTTTTTAAAAAATTACCTCAACTAATATATAAACTTAGATTAATCATAATCACAAAATTATTTAAAAAAATATTCTAAATTCTTAACAACAACTAACACAAATTTATATATAAATAATAAAATAATTTTAATAAATAATTAAATACATTATTTATAATTTTAAAAAATAGAGATCGAGCTAAGTTGATTCGATCCGACCATCGCTCATGACTTGGGTCAATAAAATTGAGCAAAGCTTGATTCGAGCTAAATATCGATTCGAACACGAGCTAAACTCTCATCCCTACAAAAGAATAGCTGTGAAATTTTTAGGCTCATTTGGCACTGGGAGCTTGACATAGTTATTTTTTTGTCTAATTTATAACAATAAAAATGTTATCATTTGATTAATGGAAAATTATTGATAGGTTTATATAATTTACTTATAATTATGAAAAGGTTAATGGTTTGGAAATCTTGTTATTAGATCTCTACATGTATTTTACCTAATATTTTTTTTTGAAAGTACCTAATATTATATTAAATGTCACTATAATGAAGTTATTACATAAAAGTTCAAAACAAATAGTTTTAGTTGATATTTAAAGAATTTTCTATCAATTAACTATTAAATTTAATAAAATTTTGCTTTTTTGTTTGAAAATCATAAAATTTTATTTAAACAAATAGTTTTATCTACTCTATCTTCTTAGCTTTCTTTTCATCATGATATCAGAAGAAAAGTAAGTAAAAAACTTTTATTGCATTTAGCTCATTGAATAATTCGATCGGCCAACAGATGGACGCTGTGTCAGTTGTGGGTGGATTCTACTACTAATGTGATTCTCCATATTGACCGACCGAATATTTAGCCGGCTAAATCCAATAAATATTGGCAAATAAGAGTGATGTTAAAGAGAAAGTGAAAAGAGGAAGATGAGAGATAAGAGAGACAATTGAAAAAGATAAAGCAAAGAGAAACAATTAATGAGAAAATGATAAAAAAAATTGTAGATTAAATTCAAAAAATAATATAAATAATAATCTACATGATTTTATGATATAACATCAAGATAATATTGAATCAAATATCCTTAAATAACAAATTATAATAAAAAAATTTGAATAAAATAATTACATAAAGAGCTTAATGTAATATTAGACAGAATATAAGGACCTGATAGGGGGATTTCAAAAGGTACAGACCTTTATGTAATTATAAATAAATTATAGAGATGTAGCATTCGGCTATTCTTAATTTTATTTCTATCTTTTCTATTAAAAAAACTATTTTTAATATAATCATTAATTTTATATTAAATTTTACATAAAATTAACTTTATTTTTTCTATACATGAACTTTAAAAAAACTAAAAAATCAATTTTATTTTTAAACCAAATAGTGTAACAATAATAAATCATTTATCTTTTAATTCAAAATTCACTTTAATGGTTGAATTGTTCATTTATTAGTTTGATATGAGCCCATGTAGAAAGCCCAATTATGAGATTAATGCTATGTTCAATAATTAGCTTCATAAATAATCTCAAATCGAGCTCAAGCTCATTCATTAGTAAACAAACTGGCTTTGAACATAATAGCCAAAAGTTCGGCTCATTTATAAATGAGCTTGAATATGACAACTTCGGGATCAAAGATAATGAAATTTGTTAAAAAAATATTTTATATGTGAGAGACTTAGATCACATGTTTTTATTTTTTTAAAAAATATGTAAAATTTAAGTTATTACCTCTTAGAAAAATGATATACATTTTAATAATTAATAATTTGACCAATTATGATTTAAACACTGAATTATCTTGTGAATTAGAATTTAATTCATTAAATAATTGAGAAAATTTAAATATATTATTATGGCTATATAGTATAATATTTTATTTAGGAGATTTTTAGTTTAAAATTATCTTGATGTTTTGTTATATTATTTAAATATTATTATGTTACATATAATTTTTTGAGTAATAGTTATATAAATTTTAATAAAATTATTAATACATATTATTAAATTAAATAATTTTTTTTTTGATAGTTTTATTTTATTTTTTAAATTAATATGACATAAAAACATAACATTGAAACTTAGGCCGCTTAATCGAGCATGTAGGCTCAGGGGGTGGTGAGCGTTGCTATGCGAGTTCGAGGAGAGGGGTGGAGAGATCGAAGTGAAGAGCTCAGATCGTCAGGCGATATCCTAAATGGGGTCTCTCATGGGAGATTGGCCCTCCTACGATCCCCAGAATTTCAGCCAGCTCCGGCCTTCCGATCGATCAGCTAAGCCCTCAGTACGCTTCTTTCTATCCCTCCTCTTCTCCTCTCCAATTTTAGTAAAGATGGGTTTGTTCTTCTTCCTCTGTTCTTATTGCCTGCGTTTTTAATTAGATGCGTGTTATCGAAAACTGTTGATTTGACGGTATTGGGTTTAATGGGGTTGTGGGAAAGTTGTGACTTCGTTACTACCGCGTGATTGCTGCTGCATTATGCTGTTTAAGTTGTGATTTGTGATCATGGCGTAGTTTTCCTTTTTGTAAGAACGGAGATCTTCTGATCAACTACACATGTCTGAGATGGTGGAGATATTTTCAGAGTCTTTCTTCTCACCCGGCCTGGGAGTAGAATTCTGCGGCATTCCGACCGGACGGGCTTGAAGGAATAATTTAAATTTGACTTCACATATGGATACGATTACAATTTTGCAGTAAAATGAACTTTGAAGGTAAATTTTAACCGTAAGAAAACTGAGCACATGGTAAATTAATACTCAATCATCACTTCTTGAAAAAGCATCTGAAACCAAGCAAATGGACCTAAAACTATGATTTATCAACAACAACAAAAGTGAATACAGAGTGCTCTGTGAAAGTGAGACTTAAGTAATGGAGTAAACTTGGAGGGCCTATTGATCATACATTACTTTGTAAATTTCAAATGACTAACGCATGTTATCCTAGGATATTTGGTTCATAAAGAGTAATCACATAAATACTATTAAAAAAAAGAATTTAGAAACAAAATATAACTTCATACAACGACACGCCTATCAAAAATTCGAGAAATGAAGGAATTTGAGTGAATAAAAAATGACCTCAAAATTGTCTTTCAAAAGGAATCTTTATGAGTTAACAATACATTATCTTGCGTCTTTATACACCCTAGATAGGAGTTGTGCATACCCTATCTTGGATTGGGTTGTTTCAGGAATTTGTGCCTTGCATTCTCCTAAAAGGCATTAGATAGGAGTTGCACGTTGTTCGAGCTTTTTGCTTATACGATCACTCCCCGCTATCATCTTGGACCGGTTCGTTACAAAAATGTATTTTTTTTGCATCCTCAAAAGCCTTATGCAAGAGCTATGCATTATTCGATTCCTTGGTTTTGTTCATCACTCTCTGCTCTCATCTTGGATCCATCATTAAAAGAATATATGTCATTTGCATCCTCAAAGGCCTTAGACATGATATGTGCATTGTTCGAACCCTTGGCTCCGTTGATAATTCCCAACTCTCATGATCTCTTCTTAGATTGGGCCATCAATGATGAATGTCAATGTATAAAGCACTCAAACAATCATGGACATTGTCAAACTTTCATTTCGCACGTTGTCATATCCAAAGACTGAAGTTATGGAGGTATCGTGCGGAAGCCAATCATTTTGAACATGTAGATTCCTATGGAACTCGTCAGTCCCAAGTATGGTGACCTGTTTATCCCTTTTGTTAGCCAAATTATATAAATGTACTGACTGCATTAAACAATCTCCCATTCCAATAGCAAGCGTTAATAAAAACATGATCAAGTGTACACATATAACAATGTGCGCATCAGAAGGTACATGAAGCATGAATTTGTAACAACCATGATATCACTTTGTAATATTGCTAAAAGAATATGCAACAAGTGTATCTCTATGATCACTGTTTTAGTGAGCACTATACTATGCAAATACTATCAGAGTGTATACAACGAAAGTTGAATGCAAGGGGAGCGAGCTTACGTAGGAAAGTGCATAACTACCTACCTTTAATAAATCTAGAAGTGATTCAAAGCATGCTTTCTAGCCACATCATTTAGTCATTATTCAGACATAAACCCATGTTGTATGGTTATTCTTAATATTTATATATATTTATGGAGATTTTTACCCGTATGACACAAAAAACTTCAATATTTACTATATATATATATATCTATATAAGTCTAATTATAAATAACATACTTTTATTCTAATGTAATATTCTTTAAATTATTAACTTTCGTCAAGAGTGCCCGATAGATGGCAAGAAGATATGTGGCATACAACTATAAATCCATGGAGACACATACATATTCTTATATATATATAACAAATACATGAAACCCTCCAAAATAAGTTCTTGATGAAAATGGGTCCTTGATGTCTTATCATGGCTCAAGCAAAGCAAGCCATGGAAAAGTGGGACCCACCACCATTAAAAATTATTAATAAACTCTTTGTTTGATGCAAAAATCTTGTCACAACAGTGGAAAGCTCAAGTCTTGTTAAAAAATTAGTGTTTAAAGCCATTACACAAGGTGAATGCTGAAGAAAATAAATATAAAATGACGTCAAGATTTATAATTGAAATTTCGGGAAATGTTAAAACCATGAGAGGAGGAGCAGAAATTGATTATTGTGAACAAAAGTACTAGGGAGCTTAAATGGCTCAAAGTGTTACAAATATGGAAAGAAACATTCTGTCGTGCTCACGCAACAACTAAACTTCTCCTAGGTAAGAATAATTGTCATGGAGAGTTAACAAAGTTGATGAGCTCGGGAGTTGGAATTAATTGAATCCTTATATTAGTGGTGAATGTCAGAATTGAACCCTTTCCTTCACTCTTGAAAGTTTTTTATCACGAAAAGCTGCTGTGGACCACTTTTACGTCACTGTTAACTAGTTGTTTATGTGTAGGCGCTATGGGATTTGCATTGCTTTGATCGTTAGTGTTTCCCTAGATGAGCATGTGGGTATCTCAAAATGACGTAGTAAGTAGGCGGTGAAATCTAGTGAAAATTTCTAAATTAGAACAGTCTGCTTAGAGAAAGTTTGTCTAGTGAAGAGGCCATCTGGCCTAGGAATGTTTTGTCTGACTCACTGTGACAGTTGTTTGCTCAATGGATCCTATGCCCTTTCCTAGGGATTCGATGTTCGTTTCGAGTGGTGAGATGTTTATTCATTTGATGCCTTTTTCTTTATTTGTCATGTATTTCAAAGGAAAATTGCTTGATATTGATGCAGGTGATTATGTTTGAGTAAACATTAAATGTTACATTTAGAATATCAGAATCTTGTAATGCATTAATGTTAGAGTTATTATTGCCATTGAAAAATACTTGCCATCCAAGGGTAAGAATATGCACGTTTCGATTCGGAGAAGCTATTCGATCAGGAAGTATATTGAGCACCTTTGGTGGACAGGATATCGCAAGATAAATATGTTGGGATGTATTTGGCGAACACCGAATATTAATGCATAAGGGATATGATAGTGCTCAAGGGGTGGCACCTCGTGAAGTAATGCTTTACAAAGCACATGTTGGATTGTCTCTGTATCCATTTTTATTATCCATCGTCATTTGATGTTCACGAGTTAACCTTTCTCTGCGATTTGTGCAACATATGAATAAATGGGTCCGATTGTGTCAACCTAGTTTTAACACACTTTCTTGATTTTTTAAAGCATACCTTGATTTTTCTGTCAATCATGATGTTTTCTTCTCGGATCTTCTGTTATGGTTTAAGATGTTTGGTGAAGATGGCGCGTTTGTGCGAGTGAAAGAGATTTGTTGAGTGACAAAAAAGAGCAACCAAACAATAACATAAGTAAAAAAACTAGAAAAGAGGAAGACAAGTTTTAGGTGGTAGCCATTGCGGGAAAAAGGAAAAGCAAAGAAGGTTCCTCATCTAACTTAAGGTTTCATTTTGAGAAAAGCCAAAAGTGCTTATAATTTTTGCCATAGCAAAATTTTATTATTTCTTTAAATAAATAAATAAATAAATAATATATATATTATTTATTTATAAGTATTTTATATCTCATCTTATATAAACTCCAATATAAAGCATCATTTTATTTCACACTGTACACAATTCTCGATACACCAATTTACCTTATTTTACATCTAATACAACTTTTAACGTAATTATTTTTATTGCACATATCATATAACTTTTAACATAATTAACTAAATTTATTTCACATTATTCACACGTCTCAAAAAAGTCAAAAAGATCATTGTATAAACTTTTTTAGCTTTGTTCCAAATGGGTTGTAATGAAAATTAACAGGAGCAACAATAATTGTGAAGCTGCAACAATAACAAAAAAAATTACTATCCTAGCATACCTTTATATAATGAGGAAATAAGGCTCAATGCTAACGGAATATTACATCTTCATGTACAACAATATTCTTAAAGTATTATCAATATCACCTTTTGCTTGGCCTTTTAACCTGTTGAATTTTATAGTGAGGATACAACATGAAGACGCTAGTTAAAACACCTAGAGGAAAACATTTTTAAGAAACCTTCTTGAAAAACTGATTTTTTTTTTTGTCATTTTTGACTCCCTCTTTGAGTACTTTTGATCTAGCTTAGATTTTGGGAGAAACCTTCTCAAAGTGCCTATGTCATGTTGAAAGAGTCAATTGATGATCCATGTTTTCTTGAATAATTGTAGTAAAATTGACTATTACGATTCTATTCTCGAATTTTTTTTCTTCCAAAAAGTAGATATGATATTGTTGGCTGGAGAGCGACTCGACCCAAATGCAAGATCTCATCATGACGTCCACAACCAACTGACTCAGGGGAAACCACAGAAGTGAAATCCTGGCTAAAGATTTTTTTAACTCTTTTCTTAATATTTTTTCTTTAAATCTCACATATTGGTAGAAATGCTAATTGTGCAGTCGATTATTTGACACATACTGGCAACTATTAGAGACTATACATGGGGAAGGGAAAGGCTCTTTGATGATGATTTTTGTAACCTTCTTTTGAAGGATTTATGTGATATACTTTTGTATTTTTAGTTAATTGGCCTAAAAAAAAATGATGGTCGATGTTTTTCTTGAACAACTGTAGTAAAATTTTGACATTTTGATTTTATCTCAAAAAACATTTCCCAAAAACAGACATGATATTGTTGGTTAAAATAAAAGGTACCAATGTTTTGGCAATGGTCAGTTTTTGGTGAAAACTTAGCGCCTGGAACATGATTCATGGAAACTATTTAGTTTCCTTTCCAATTTCAAAACAACCTATCATTCATCAAAATTATGATAAAGTTTTGGTTCAATTCATTAATCCCTTTTTCTATGTCTTACCGTAGTGCAACCATCTTTCTGTTTACAAGGAACTATCGAACTTAACTCTTTATTACAAATTGTACAATGAACTTGAATCTAAGGATGTGATTGATCACTTCTTTCATGGCATTTTACCAAGTAATTTTATTGCAAATGCATTAGCATGTTTCTGGTTGTCTTGCATGCCTGTGATAAAATCTCTATTAAAGTTTCCACGAGTTTGAATTTAGTCTTACATTGGCTAAGCAAAGACAATGTTGGCCACAACCTTAGTACAATTTTCCAATTTGAAAGAACTAATAGTAGACTTAAATAAAATATTGATAAATTCATGCTCTAAACTACAATTCAGAGTTTTTTCATCTGGAAAGATTATTTTAATTATGGTTTTATGTAGCTTTTATTTTCTTCATTTCCTGTCATTGCTAATTTTGAAGCAGAATGCTTGGCCTAGCAGCTCATTATGGGAAACACACTGGGTGTATAATATGTTAACGTGATTTTTGAAGGCTTTTGCATCTAATTTTGTATTTATAGTCATTAACAAATGTGAAATATATGCTTCATCACGCACTTTTCAGTACATAATAGATTTTTTGGTGTAAATGCACAAAACCCATATTGTGAAGGGCCTGAAGGGGAACAGTGCAAACCAACATGCTTCCAAGGTTGCTCGGCTTATTGCTAAGTGAGGCATGCTATTTACATCAATCATCCCCGTCTTTGGATGATTACAATTCAACTCAAGTAAGGGATGAAAATGCAATTATAACATATTTTAGGTTGATAGATGTAGATTTTATGGGTGAATTGTGATTATTCATTCCAAGTTGGGGTAATAATTTCATTTTAACAAGTTAAATAAATAATAAGGGCTACTTTGAGGTGATATATGTAAGTATCCCAAAGAAAGTTATGCAAGGTTTTTTTGACAGTTTGTAAAAAATTAATGTGCGTACAGATGAAATTAAGCTAGGACTAATTAATATCTTGGCATATGAAATAAAGCTAAGAAATGGGATGCTTAAGCACATTTATGAATGGACTTTTAGCAATGTGCTGTAATTTCCTCGAAGTAGATGATGTTTTTTTATACAAGAGATACTCGCATTTTATATCTATGATGGCATGCTATACTTTACAAGTAAACTTATGAAAGAAAATAATAAATTGCGGTCTGTTATTCTGATACTACTAATGCATCTTTCAGAAAACTCACACCAACCACTTATCACCCTACTCATAATAGGACTCTTCCACCTCCAAATCAAGGTATTGTCTCTATCCAACAATTCAATTAGTAGTTTTTTTCTTTAATAAGCAGATATTGGTCATCTGAACTTCGCTTTTTCGCTCTTTGGATCAATAAAATATTTTCCTTTGTGTATTGTGCATATGCTGTCATTTGTCAATTGTAACATGCTGCGTATGAAATGGCCCATTTTTGATGGTTTAAAACAGAATATTCAAAGTTTTCTATTGTTTTCATTTTTTGAAAAAATCTTGAGTCTTATTCCGTGTACATTTCTTGGTATGATTACTATCTTGTTAATAAAATGTTTGTTTCTACTTACAATGATTTTTAAATGGGTGAACCATATAAATAAACGATCTAGACCATTTTTCAAGTGATATATAGCACAAGAACAAACTCGGGGACTAGTTTTTATTATCTTTTGTAATGCCCTCATTGTACATGCATAGCTTGAAATGATGAACTTAAAGTGCACATTGTTCTTCACCAGGAATAATATTTTTTTGTTTTCTCAAATAAAAAAAGAAGAAAAACATAGTTATGAAAAGGTTCTAAAAGTTAATTTGAAACTCATTAGCTCTAAAAGTTTGTACATATTTTAGTTCTTTCAACTGTGAGATTTTAAATAAAGCATTATTCAGTGTTGTTTATTTTCACATGCACAGTTATAATAGCATATAATTGGAATCAGTTAACAGATAGCTGGGAATTTCCATTCCATGGCATAATAATTTCTCATAAAATTGCTGTTTCTTGCAACTTTGTGGTGGCATTTGAAACTGATTGGAGAATAAACAATAAGACCTAATCTGTTAATTCCGAAGTAGTTGGGGTGGGCTGCCTTGACGGCGTAAGTGATTTAAGGTCATGTGTAGTACCGAACTCTATCATTTTTGGTCCTCCTCTTCCTTTCTTTCTCTGTTTGGTGCGACGGACCAAAACAGACTCAAAATAGGTACCAAAATGGACTAATTAAAAAACACTATAATAATAAATAATAATTTTTTAAAAATCCATTCTACACACAATTCAAGTATAAAAAATATTATTTATTTTACATACCAATAATTTAAAAAAAAATATCAACTTTATTTCACATCAGACAAAATTTATTCAAATCGAGTATTTTGATCTAAGATGTGAAATAAAATTTATATTTTATTAAAATTAATTTAAGTATGTGAAAGTAAAATATATTTTATATAAAATTTGTGTAGAATATTAACAATAATTTATTGATTAATTATTATTGTTTATTTTTTAAAACTAGTACTATTTGTCCTTTTTGTCCTCTGCGCAAAACAAGGGGCTTTAGGTCATGATTTAAACCCCTTAAATGTCAGGGCCTCTAAAAGTTCAATTGATGATTGATAATTTGATCTGCTATAGTTTGAGATTAACTACTGTGTAGCTTTAACGCTAGCTGAATCTCTGAACGTCTCATTTGCAGTAATAACACAGAAGCTAGTAAACATTCTAACTGAGGCAATCTTATTTTCAAAAGCAGGAAGAGGAAGTCCCACTCTAATCTCCCACTTATTGTAACAAAAACCTGACATTGATTCACAGTTGAATTTCAAACTGAATCTTTCTCGTTATGAAGCTGAGCCAAAGAAGAGCTGCCAACTGAAATCTGGCACCAGAGCATGGAATCCAAGCAGTCCCAGAGGTGCAATTGACAGTGATTGCCTTAGCTGAACTGTGATCAGAAAGTATGACTTCCAGTATTATTATTGTAATGTGTTCATTCGAGTCTAATGTTTTACTATCGTTGATTGATCATAAATAATCAAGTGCTCTCTGCTCTGATGACCTTTTGTGTTGTTTATATTGATGTAATTTTGTTAAGCAGAAGCATAAGAATCAATGTTCAAATCTAGTTTGGTTGTTCTGCTTCTCCATTTAGGGTTTTGGGTTTGTTTTTAAGTTTTCAATTGCCTGCATCCCCCAATTCTCCACACCACACCTTGATTCTTTGCTTCTTTTATGTTGAATTATACTAGTGTGTGCACCAATTGAGGAATAAACTTAGAAGAAAGTCGGCTTCGATGGTTTGGACATCTAAATCGCAGGTCATGAAGCTCCAGTTAGAAAAATTGAGTTACTGGATTTTGCCCATGTAACAAGAGGAAGGGGTGACCAAAGAAGACATGGCAAGAAACTATAAGGAGTGATCTTAGTTACTTAAACTTAGATAAGAATTTGGTAACTGATAGAGCGCAATGGAAACAAAGGATTCATGTAGCGCGACCCCATCTAGTGGTATTAAGGCTTGGTTGTTGTTGTTTGGCCATTCAGGCCTGGGAACTGGGAAAAATTATTGGTGCGACGCCCGCATCGTTCGGAAGCCCAATCAAGCAGGTGGCGTGCTGCCCGGACCCAGTTTGTATGGCACACGTGGCGCTCTCTGATTTGTTGGTTCCGGACAGGTATGTCCGTCTGAACCCAATAGCTCTCCTAAAACTGGGGGTAAATTTTGTGATAATTTGTTAATAATATATAATTTTATTTTAAAATATCAAAATTTTAATAAATTTATTTCCTCTTCTCTACTCAATAATAAAATCATCTCCAAAAATATACTCACACAAAACAATAACTATAAGCATCTAAATTTTAACCTATTCCCTCAAAATGTGCCCAGCATAAGCTGAGGTTACGCCTAACACTCGACTTTCATGTTTGACAAGGCTTAATTTTAAAATAATAAAATAATAATAAATAATTTTTTATTTCAATTTTGTGTTTAATTAAAATCTTTTAGAAGCAGAATTAAATAATTAAATTTCAGGACATATTGTAAATTAAATAAATTAGACACAGGTTCTCTAAATTTAAGCAATAATATTTCTATCCATAAATTAAAAATTTAATATCTATATTGAACTACATATGTAATTAATTTTATTTTTTTATTTTTTTAATATTAAAATTTTATAAATACTAAAACACTTTTTTCTTTTTCCTAAGCATTCCCATTCAGTACTATATATCAATCTTTAATTTTATTATAGAATTTATAAAATTTTTACTCTAAGTTTGAATGAAATTTTTATTATAAATACATTAAATAGTATTTTTTTTATTTTTTTGTTCGGAATATTTGTTAATAATGTAGTATTATTTATTTTATTATTATTTTTGTATGATTGATTTAGGTATTTAAAGAACTCACTTTCCCCCTGACATTTGTCATCAATTTGTTACATTCATAAGTTTTTTTTGGACTAAATTATCTTCATATATTAATTCTAATTCTACGAGACAAAAGTTTTTAGATTCGAAAGTATTTATCTAAGGCCAAGTTTTATTTTAGCTTTCTCTTTTTATTTTATCAACAAAAATTAATTATTTGCCAAAAATATACATCAAGATATCTCATATTTAGATATGTCAATCAGGACTTTTTATAACTAAAGCAAAAGATATGGACTTAAAGCTAAGTATGTGATGTAGTTTCAACTGTAATGAAAAAATTTTTTTAGTCAAATCTTCTTATATTCGAACACACATATAATAGTTTTTTTATATATATCTTTAATTAACTTATAATTATAATTATATATATATATTTATATATAATATATATATATAATTATATATATATATATATATATGTTACAACTCAAAAATAACTTTAGCATTCAAATTATACCCATAATTGGGTAAAATTTATTGCTTTTGTCACCCAAGATTGAAGACATGCATTTTGAGTTAAAATAATAACTCAATCATTTTTTAGCTTCTAAACAATTGTTAGCCCTCCCAAGCTTCCAAATATAATAATATAATTAATTATATTATTTATTTAAAATATAAAAAAAATTACTTATTATTTGCATTCATAAAAGCTTATGATAATTGTGGCTAGAAATAGTGTAGGCGATCCAAGCACAGAGAGGTTTTTTTTTTTTTTACTTACAAAAAAAAATTAAATTTTGGTGGAATACTTTAGTTAGCTCAAACAAATCTCAAGCTCACGTTAAAATTGGAGCTAGCCATTCAAACTCAAATCGATTTAAAAAAGTTGAACTTGAGCCGTGCTTCCCGAAGACATCTATTGCGCCGTCCTGAAGACATCTAATTCCAGCATCATTCTGATCTTCGAGAATCGATCTCGAACTTCCAATCTTTTAACAGATACTCTTAAAAGAACATCTTTATGAAATTATCTAATGGCAAACTTCAATTAATCCAATTTGACAAACCTTCCCAAATAGTTATCTCTTAAGTTCGCAACTTTGACAACTTAAAAAAAAAATAACCGTTCGCCAGCTTGTCGACAAATTTGCTGAGTCGAATTGACTCCATAATTGGTGTAAGGCAATGACCCATTCGCATCCATCTGTCATGAGCTTTTAAAGACGAGATGCTTTGGCGGTGTGGAGCCATTGGCAACTTTGTGTTGGGATTTGGGCTGAAGCATTGTTTAGATGGCGTGAGTGCATACGTCTCTATGCTGGGATGTGAGCTTGTTGCGTCCGGGCACTGACCTTTGCGTCTTTGGGAGTTCTCATACACAGTGCGTCAGTTGTAGGTTCATTTGTCTTTGACGGATGGCGCGGTTGCTTGCTAATGGAACCCACGATATGTCCGTGCTTTTAGCACTGGTCCGATTCATCGAAGGCAACTTGTAGCTCCCGTTAGCTGGGCCGGGGTGCCTTGCAACCCATGTCGAGACAACTAGAAATTGACTCATAATTTTTCCAAGAAGAAAAAACATTTGTGTGTTTTGAATAAGATGATTCATCTCTCTCCAGTTGACTTGCACTTTTTTTTGTTTATTTATTTTTTTCCTCTAAAATGACTCTGTATTTAAATTCATAATTTTTAAATATATATGGTTGTAATTCATATAAGGTATAGCATTTTTTAAGTATATATTATATACATATTTTATTTATTTTATTTATTTTTCAGTAAATTATGTATGTAATATTGAAATTACATTTTTGACTATTACAATATGCCAATCCTTTTAGCTCAAAGCCTCAAATATAATTAAAATTCTACTCAACTTAAAATCAATTCAAAAAACTAAAATTTAAGAAATGAGATTAGCGTGCACTTAAACG
>KZ451942.1:3014205-3037238 GCA_002786265.1 Apostasia shenzhenica | reverse complement strand
AACTTAAGTATGGTTTACTTAAATAAAATGTAAAGATTTTTTTAACTAGGGTGTGTTGGTTGTAAAATTAAAATAAATAAGTGTGTATCATGTAATATTTAACTTTAGGGTGTCTAATAAGTAAATATTGAAGTTTTTTGTGTCATACGAGTAAAAACCCCATATTTATATATATATATATATATATCTATATAAGTCTAATTATAAATAACATACTTCTATTCCAATGTAATATTCTTTAAATTATTAACTTTCGTCAAGAGTGCCCGATAGATGGCAAGAAGATATGTTGGCATACAACTATAAATCCATGGAGACACATACATATTCTTATATATATATACCTTCCAAAATAAGTTCTTGATGAAAATGGGCCTTGATGTCTTATCATGGCTCAAGCAAAGCAAGCCATGGAAAAGTGGGACACACGGATTTTGGGGCTCTCAACCTCCCTAGAGGTAAGGTTGAAGGAATGGTGGGTTGTGGGACCCACCACCATTTAGAAATTATTAAAAAATCTTGTAAAACAATTAGGTTGTAAAGCCATTACACAAGGGTGAATGCTGAAGAAAAATGAATTATAAAATGACGTCAAGATTTATATTGAAATTTCGGAAAATGTTAAAACCATGAGAGGAGGAGCAGAAATTGATTATGTGAACAAAAGTACTAGGGGAGCTTAAATGGCTCAAGTGTTACAATATATGGAAAGAAACATTTTGTCGTGCTCACGCGACAACTAAACTTCTTAAGAATAATTGTCATGAGAGTTAACAAAGTTGATGAGCTCGGGAGTTGGAATTAATTGAATCCTTATATTAGTGGTGGAATGTCAGAATTGAACCCTTGTCCCTTCACTCTTGAAAGTATTTTTATCAGGAAAAGCTGCTGTGGGCCACTTTTACGTCACTGTTAACTAGTTGTTTATGCGTAGGCGCTACGGGATATGCATTGCTTAGTGATTGTTAGTGTTTTCCCTAAATGAGCATGTGGGTATCTCAAATGACGTAGTAAGTAGGCGGTGGAAATCTAGTGAAAATTTCTAATTAGAACAGTCTGCTTAGAGAAAGTTTGTCTAGTGAAAGTAGGTCATCTGGCTTAGGAATGTTTGTCTTCATTGTCACAGTTGTTTGTTCAATGGATCCTATGCCTATCCTAGGGATTCGATGTTCGTTCGAGTGGTGAGATGTTTATTCATTTGATGCCTTTTTCTTTATTTGTCATGTATTTCAAAGGAAAATTGCTTGATATTGATGCAGGTGATTATGTTTGAGTAAACATTAAATGTTACATTTAGAATATCAGAATCTTGTATAGCATTAATGTTAGAGTTATATGCCATTGAAAAATACTTGCCATCCAAGGGTAAGAATATGCACGTTCGATCGGTGAAGCTATTCGATCAGGGAAGTATATTGGAGCACCTTTGGTTGGACAGGATATGCCAAGATAAAATATGTTGGGATGTATTTGGCGAACACCGAATATTAATGCATAAGGGATATGATAGTTGCTCAAGGGGTGACACCTCGTGAAGTAATGCCTTACAAAGCACATGTTGGATTGTCTCTGTATCAATTTTTATTATCCATCGGTCATTTGATGTTCACGAGTTAACCTTTCTCTGCGATTTGTGCAACATATGAATAAATGGGTCCGATTGTGTCAAACCTAGTTTTAACACACTTTCTTTGATTTTTTAAGCTTACCTTGATTTTTCGTCAATCATGATGTTTTCTTCTCGGAGTCTTCTGTTATGGTTTAGATGTTTGGTGAAGATGGTGCGTTTGTTGTAGTGAAAGAGATTTGTGAGTGACAAAAAAGAGCAACCAAACAATAACATAAGTAAAAAACTAGAAAAAAGGAAGAAGATGAACACAAGTTTTAGGTGGTAGCCATTGCAGGAAAAAAAGGAAAAGCAAAGGAGGTTCCTCACTAACTTAAGGTTTCGTTTGGAGAAAAGCCAAAAGTGCTATAATGTTTTTAGCCATAGCAAAATTTTATTATTTCTTTAAATATATATATATATATATATATATTTATAAGTATTTTATATCTCATCTTATATAAACTCCAATATTAAAGCATCATTTTATTTCACACTGTACACAATTCTCGATACACCAATTTACCTTATTTTACATCTAATACAACTTTTAACGTAATTAATTTTATTGCACATATCATATAACTTTTAACATAACTAACTAAATTTATTTCACATTATTCACACGTCTCAAAAAAGTCAGAAAGATCATTGCCTAAAGCTTTTTTTTTTTAGCTTTGTTCCAAATGGGTTGTAATGAAAATTACAGGAGCAACAATAAATTGTGAAGCAGCAAACAATAACAAATTACTATCCTAGCATACCTTTATATAATGAGGAAAATAAGGCTCAATGCTAACGAATATTACATCTTCATGTACAACAATATTCTTAAAATATTATCAATATCACCTTTTGCTTGGCCTTTTGACCTGTTGATTTTATAGTGGAGGATACAACATGAAGACGCTAGTTAAAACACCTAGAGGAAAACATTTTTAAGAAACCTTCTTGAAAAAGTGATTTTTTTTTTGTCATTTTTGACTCCTCTTTTGAGTACTTTTGATCTAGCTTAGATTTTGGAGAAACCTTCTCAAAGTTCCTATGTCATGTTGAAAGAGTCAATTGATGGTCCATGTTTTCTTGAATAATTGTAGTAAAAATTTGACTATTACGATTCTATTCTCGATTTTTTTTTCCAAAAAGTAGACATGATATTGTTGGCTGGAGAGTGACTCGACCCAAATGCAAGATCTCATCATGATGTCCAACAACCAACTGACTCAGGGGAAACCACAGAAATGAAATCCTGGCTAAAGAATTTTTTAACTCTTTTCTTAATATTTTTTTCTTTAAATCTCACATATTGGTAGAAATGCTAATTGTGCAGTCGATTATTTGACACATACTGCAACTATTAGAGACTATACATGGGGAAGGGAAAGGCTCTTTGATGATGATTTTTGTAACCTTCTTTTGAAGGATATTATGTGATATACTTTTTGTATTTTTAGTTAATTGGCCTAAAAAAAAATGATGGTCGATGTTTTCTTGAACAACTGTAGTAAAATTCTGACCATTTTGATTTTATTCTCAAAAAACATTTCCCAAAAAACAGACATGATATTGTTGAAGAATTTAAATCACACATAATAGGGATGATGGTTCTGCTTTGTGTAGATATTCTTTTGCTTTAAATATTTTGCTTGCTTTTGATAGTGGAGGCTGTCATGATGTGCTTCATTTGCTGGCCACGTAAACTAAGAAATGCTTGCAAATTTAGCTAATTTTCATGAATTTCTAGCTTTACCATCTGTGTTTATTGAAGAGTGAAGAACACATTTTATGCATTAAAACAACGCTCTTTATGGACATCATGTGAGCCTTGCTGCAAGTTACATTGCTGAGAAGTGAGGTTTTAGTCACTTTACCTAGTTTATAGTTTCTCTAAAAATAATCTAGATTCATATGTATAACTAATTGAGATGGCTTTGCTGTCACTTTACTGTGCAAAACAAGATTCAGACCATTAGTTATGGCAAGTCACTGGAACTTCCATACCCATTTTCTTTTAGTTTTTTTGGTTAAAATAAAAGGTACCAAATTTTTTGGCAATGTTCAGTTTTTGGTGAAAAACTTAGCGCCTTGGAACATGATTTCATGGAAACTATTTAGTTTCCTTTCCAATTTCAAAACAACCTAATCATTCATCAAAATTATGATAAAAGTTTTGGTTCAATTCATTAATCCCTTTTTCTTATGTCTTACAGTAGTGCAACCATCTTTCTGTTTACAAGGAACTATCCCGAACTTAATTCTTTACTACAAATTGTACAATGAACTTGAATCTAAGGATGTGATTGATCACTTCTTTCATGGCATTTTACCAAGTAATTTTATTAGCAAAATGCATTAGCATGTTTCTGGTTGTTTTGCATACCTGTGATAAAATCTCTATTATAAGTTTCCACAAGTTTGAATTTAGTCTTACATTGGCTAAAGCAAAGACAATGTTGGCCACAACCTTAGTACAATTTTCCAATTTGAAAGAACTAGTAGTAAGCTTAAGAAAAATATTGATAAATTCATGCTCTAAACTACAATTTAGAGTTTTTTTCATGCTGGACAGATTATTTTAATTATGGTTTTATGTAGCTTTTATTTTCTTCATTTCCTGTCATTGCTAATTTTGAAGCAGAATGCTTGGCCTAGCAGCTCATTATGGGAAACACACTGGGTGTATAATATGTTAAACGTGATTTTTGAAGGCTTTTGCATCTAATTTTGTATTTATAGTCATTAAACAAATGTGAAATATATGCTTCATCCGCACTTTCAGTACATAATAGATTTTTTGGTGTAAATGCACAAAAACCCATATTGTGAAGGGCCTGAAGGCGAACAGTGCAAACCAACATCTTCCAAGGTGCTCTGCTTATTGCTAAGTGAGGCATGCTATTTACATCAATCATCCCCATCTTTGATAATTATAATTCAACCTCAAGTAAGGGATGAAAAATGCAATTAATACATATTTTAGGGTTGATAGATGTAGATTTTATGGGTGAATTGTGATTATTCATCCAAGTTGGGGTAATAATTTCATTTTTACAAGTTAAATAAATAATAAGGGCTACTTTGAGGGTGATATATGTAAGTATCCCAAAGAAAAATTATGCAAGGTTTTTTGACAGTTTGTAAAAAAATTAATGTGCGTACAAGTGAAATTAAGCTAGGACTAATTAATATCTTGGCATTATGAAATAAAGCTAAGAAATGTGAATACTTAAGCACATTTATGAATGGACTTTTAGCAATGTGCTGTAATTTCCTCGAAATAGATGATGTTTTTTTTTATACAAGAGATACTCGCATTTTATATCTATGGATGGCATGCTATACTTTACATGTAAACTTATGAAAGAAAATAATCAAATTGCGGTCTGTTATTCTGATACTACTAATGCATCTTTTCAGAAACTCACACCAACCACTTATCACCCTACTCATAATAGGACTCTTCCACCTCCAAATCAAGGTATTGTCTCTTCCACCAACAATTCAATTAGTAGTTTTTTTTTTTTAATAAGCAGATATTGGTCATCTGAACTTCGCTTTTTCGCTCTTTGATCAATAAAATACTTTCCCTTTTGTGTATTGTGCATATGCTGTCATTTGTCAATTGTACAATGCTCGGTATGAAATGGCCCATTTTGATGTGTTTAAAACAGAATATTCAAAGTTTTCTATTGTTTTTCATTTTTTGAAAAAATCTTGAGTCTTATTCCGTGTACATTTTTTGGTATGATCTGCTATCTTGTTAATAAAATGTTTGTTCTACTTACAATTGATTTTTAATGGTGAACCATATAAATAAACGATCTAGACCATTTTTCAAGTCATATATATAGCACAAGAAACAACTCTGGGAACTAGTTTTTATTATCTTTTTGTAATGGCCTCATTGTACATGATAACTTGAAATGATGAACTAAATGGTGCACATTGTTCTTCACCAGGAATAATATTTTTTCTGTTTTCTCAAAATTAAAAAGAAGAAAAACATAGTTATGAAAAAGGTTCTAAAAGTTAATTTGAAACTCATTAGCTTCTAAAAGTTTGTACATATTTTAGTTCTTTCAACTGTGAGATTTTAAATAAAGCATTATTCAGTGTTGTTTATTTTCACATGCACAGTATATGATAGCATAAATTGGAATCAGTTAACAGATAGGCTGGGAATTTTCCATTCCATGGCATAATAATTTCTTATAAATATTGCTGTTTCTTGCAACTTTGTGTGGCATTTGAAACTGAATTGGAGAATAACAATAAGACCTGGGTGTGTTTGTTTGTAAGGTTAAATTTAAGAAGGTTAAAATTAAATTTGGATAGAGATATTTTTTTATTGAAAGTTGTGAATGGTGTGAAATAAAGTTAGTTATTCTGTTGGGATATGTGAGAGATGTGATATAAAATTGGTTATTATGTTGGAATATGTGAGGGATGTGATATAAGTTAGTTATTATTTTAGTAATATGTGTAGGATGTGAAATAAATTTAATTTTTAATATTAAATTTTATGTGTGATGTGATATGCCTGGTTAAAATTAAACCAAGTAAATTTTAAACTCATAGACAAACGGGGTATCTGTTAATTCCGAAGTAGTTGGGGGTGGGCTGCCTTGACTTCTCTTCTCCACTCAGCTTTATGTAAAGCAGCTTTCTCCATGGGCGTAAGTGATTTAAGATCATGTGTAATAACTGAACTCTTATCATTTTTGGTCCTCCTCTTCCTTTCTTTAGTGTCATGATTTAAACCCCTTAAATTTACTTACATGTAGGGGCCTCTAAAAGTTCAAATTTGATGATTTGATGAAATTTGATCTCTTATAGGTATTGAGATTAACTCTGGTAGCTTTAACCTACTGATCTCTGAACTCTCATTTGCAGTAATAACAACAGAAGCTAGAAACATTCTACTGAGGCAAATCTATCAAAAAGCAGAAGAGAAGGTCCCAACTCTAATCTCCACTTTATTGTACAAAACCTGACATTGATTCACTTGAATTTCAACTGAATTCTTTCTCTTGATGAAGCTGAGACCAAAGAGAGCTGCCACTGATAATCTGGCACCAGAGCATGGATCCAAGCAGTCCAGAGGTGCAATTGACAGTGATCCTTAGCTAGAACTGTGATCAGAAAGTATGACTTCCATATTATTATTTGTATGTGTTCATGAGTTTCTATGCTTTTCTATCGTTGATTGATCATAAATATCAAGTGCTCTGCTTCTGATGACCTTTGTGTTGTTTATATTGATGTAATTTGTTAAGCAGAGAGCATAAGATCAATGTTCAATGCTAGATTGGTTGTTCTGCTTCCTCCATTAGGGTTTAGGGTTTTGTTTTTAAGTTTTCAATTGCCTGCAATCCCAATTCTCCACACCACACCTTGAGTTCTTGCTTCTTTTATGTTGAATTATACTAGTGTGTTGCACCAATTGAGGATAAACTTAGAGAAAGTCGGCTTCGATGGTTTGGACATCTAAATCGCAGGTCAATTGAAGCTCCAGTTAGAAAAATTGAGTTACTAGATTTTGCCCATGTACAAAGAGGAAGAGGGAGACCAAAGAAGACATGGCAAGAAACTATAAGGAGTGATCTTAGTTACTTAAACTTAGATAAGAATTTGGTAACTGATAGAGCGCAATGAAAACAAAGGATTCATGTAGCCGACCCCACCTAGTGGGATTAAGGCTTGGTTGTTGTTGTTGGCCAAATTCAGCCAAATTCAGCCCTAAAACTGGAAAAATTATTGGGTGCGACGCCCGCATCGTTCGGAAGCCCAATCAGAGGGCGCCACGTGTGCCCGGACCCAGCTGTATGGCACACGTGACGCTCTCTGATTGGGTTCCGGACGGTATGCCGTCTGAACCCAATAACTTCTCCTAAAACTGGGGTTAAATTTGTGATAATTTTTAATAATATAATAATTTTATTTTATATCATAATATTATAATAAATTTATTTCTCTCTCTACTCAAATAATTAAAATCATCTCAAAAATATACTCACACAAAAACAATAACTATAGCATCTAAATTTAACCTCATTCCCTCAAATGTGGACCAGCATAAGCTGAGGTTCGCCCTAAACACTCGACTTTCATGTTTGACAAGGCTTAATTTAAAATAATAATAATAATAATAATTTTTTATTTCAATTTTTGTGTTTAATTAAATCTTTTAGAAGCAGAACTAAATATTAAATTCAGACATATTTGAAAATTAAATAAATTAGACACAGGTTCTCTAAATTTAAGCAATAATATTTCTAGGCCATAATTTAAAAAATTTAATATCTAATATTGAACTACATATGTCAATTAATTTTATTTTTTATTTTTTTAATATTAAAATTTTATAAAATACTTAAAACACTTTTTTCTTTTTCCTGCAGCATTCAGTACTATATATCATCTTTAATTTTATTATAAATTAAAAAAAATTACTCTTAAGTTTGAATGGAATTTTTCTATTACATAATATATTAAAAGTATTTTTTTATTTTATTTGTTCGGATATTGTTAATAACGTCATTATTTATTTTATTATTATTTTGTACGATTGATTTAAGATATTTAAAGAACTCACTTTTCCTGACAATTTGATCATCAATTGTTACATTATAAGTTTTTTTTTTGACTAAATATATGCTTCATATATTTAATTTTTATTCTACTCAGACAAAAGTTTTTAGATTCGAAAGTATTTATCTAAGGCTCAAGTTTTATTTTAGCTTTCTTCTTTTTTAGTTTTATCAACAAAAATAATATTATTTGTAAAAAATATACATCAAGATATCTCATATTAGATATGTCCAATTAGGACTTTTATAACTAAAGCAAAATGATATGGACTTAAAGCTAAGCATTGATGTAGTTCAACTGTAATAGAAATTTTTTTAGTCAAATCTTCTTATATTCAAACACACATAATAGTTTTTTTATATATATCTTTAATAACTTATAAATTAATATATATATATATATGTACATTCAAAAATAACTTTACATTCAAATTATCCCATATTGGGTAAATTTATTGCTTTTGTCACACAAGATTGAGACATGCATTTCTGAGTTAAAATAAATAAACTCAATTTATTTTTTAGCTTCTACAATTGTTAGCCTCCCAAGTCCCAAATATAAATAATATAATTATTTATTTACATAAAAAAATTACTTATTAGTTGCATATAAAGCTATGTTAATTGTGGCTAGAATAAGTGTTAGGCGATCCAAGCACAGAGAGTTTTTTTTTTTACTTAAAAAAATTAAATTTTGTGGAATACTTTAGTTAGCTCAAACAAATCTCAAGCTCACTTAAAATTGAAGCTAGCCAATTCAAACTCAAATCGATTTAAAATAAGTTGAACTTGAGCCGTGCTCTGAAGACATCTAATTGCACCGTCCTGAAAGACATCTAATTCCAGCAGCATCTCTGATCTTCGAGAAGTCGATCTCAAACTTCCAATCTTTTAACAGATACTCTTAAAAGAACATCTTTATGAAATTTATCTTAATGGCAAACTCAATAATCCAATTTGACAAACCTTCCCAAATAGTTATCTCTTAAGTTCGCACTTTGACAACTTAAAAAAAAAAATAACGTTCGCGCTTCGACAAATTTGCTGAGTCAGAATTGACTCATAATTGTGTCAAGGCATGACCCATTCGCATCCATCTGTCATGAGCTTTTAAGACGAGATGCTCTGGCGGTGTGGAGCATTGGGCACACTTGTGTTGGGATTTGGCTTGAGCACTGTTTAGATGCGTGAGTGGCAATACGCCTCTATGCTTGGGATGGGCTTGTTGCGTCCAGGCAACTGACCTTTGCGTTCTTGGGAGTTCTCGTTACACAGTGCGTCGGTTGTAGGTTCATTTGTCTTTGACGGATGGCGCGGTTGCTTGCTAAATGAGAACCCACAATTATGTCGTACTTTTAGCACTGTCGATTCATCGAAGGCACTTGTGGCTCCCGTTAGCTGGGCCGGGGTGCCATTGCAACCCATGTGACAACCAGAATTGACTCATAATTTTTCCAAGAAGAAAAAACATTTGTGTGTTTTGAATCAAGATGATTCATACTCTCTCCAGTGGACTTGCACTTTTTTTTTGTTTATTTATTTTTCCTCTAAAATTGACTCTGTATTTTAAAATTCATAATTTTTAAATATATATGAGTATGTATTACATATAAGATAGCATTTTTAAAAGTAATATAATTATATACATATATATATATATATATATATATATATTTATTTATTTATTTTTCAGTAATATTATTATGTAATATTTGAAATTAATTTTTGACTATTACAATATGCCAATCTTTTAGCTCAAAGCCTCAAATAAAATTAAAATTCTACTCGAACTTAGTAGTTATAATTTGACTAAAATCAAATTCAAAAAACTAAAATTTAAAATGAGGTTAGCTCACTTAAACTTGATTAGTTTACTGCAACGTAGCTATAAAATTCAAAAAAAAATGTATATAATTTGTTTAGCGGACATATAAATACTGAAAATTAGATATTTATCATATAAATGAAAACAATTTATATGAAGTTGGGCTATAAGATTTTTGTTATGATCCATAACTTTGGATTTCATATAAATATAAGTTGCATATAAATAATTCAGTTTTATGAAATTTAATGGTAGGTCTTGAGTTCAAGTTTTATAATTATTTGGTTGATCCATCGCATAGTATGTTAATTAATCGAGTCAATTCGGTTATAAATTTTTAAGTTGTGATAAAAATTATTGAGATATCTCTTATTACATATATATATATAAATTAAAAGCGAATGAAATTAAAATAAAGTTAATGTTAATATGAAAAATTACATTAGATTAAAGGGCTATAAAATGTAAATTCATATTGCACCTCTTATCAAAAAACAATAAACAATTGCACCTACCTGTAATGATTTGAATTTTATAAACTCGTATGTAAGAATTGTAATATGTCAGGGACTGACAAGTAATTTATTCTAATACCAAGGCCATCAATCTCCTTTGCGGTGCTTTGCAGAATGAACAGGGAAAGGAAGGTAGGGTTTTTTTGAAAGAGAAGTGAATCGCATTGTGATTTTCGGTGCGCCGGGGCGTTCCGGCGGCGGCGGTGGCATACAGGGAAGAAGACATGGCCTCGCCGGAAGCTCCTTTATGTTACTCTGGAGTGGCTAGACAGTCCGCCGCCTTTCGCCTTATGAAACAGATGGTATTTCTTTAAAATCTTAAGCCATTAACTTTTCTATCTCGCTCCACCTCGTCCGCTTTTTGGTTTTTGGGAATCCGGGAAGCTTGCGACTTCATGCTTTCTTCGTTTTGTTTCGATCTTTGTACTGTTGTTCTGTGCATGTGAATAATTGCCAGTCGAGTTAGAGCATTTTTACTCCCCGAACTAGCAATATCCGGAGACGCTGTTGAGCAGGGCTGCAGAATATTTTTCATAGTTTTTGTACGCTGGTTGGTGCCAAGCCAACGGCATTGTTACTGGAGTACTTCTTTCCGTAGGCTGCTCACATCTAGCTAGTGGAGAAAATCCAAGAAAAAGCTTCCTTTTGATGGATTTCAGAGGGATGGATGCCTTTGCAAACCATGATTTGTTATGCATTATTATCACACTAGATAGATGTTATATTTGTGGAATATGATTTACTTTCAAGATGCCTTGATGGTGAAATGATAGACAAATGAGACTCAAAATCACATACCTTCTCTCCACATTGGATCAAGCACATGTCTGGTCGTCTAGAGGGATCAAAAACAGCTAACTCGTAGACCCAACTGGAAACTAGAATTGTATGTATTATATGAAAAGAAAGATACAAGTGCACAAGAATATTCATAAAACTTGAACACGAACAATTTGATATCTCAGACCTAGTAAATCCTAAGCCCTTCCTCATCACTTTTGTATAAATGTTTTAGGAATACATTATCGTAAGAATGACAACAAGGTGGGTTTAGATTAGGTTGACCAAAACTCATGCCTGCCCCCGTTATGTATTTTCATTTATTCATAGCCACTTTCAGCCAACCTTGTTTTGAATCCCTTCTCATACAATGCTACCTACCCTGTTAGACTCAGTGGGTGGTGCCTCAAGTGATTCATCCATTATCTTTGAAATAAAAGGATTGTTTAACATTACACACTAATCACACACAACAAAATACTAGCTCAGTTAGAAGTGTCACAATCTATACTATATTATTAAGGTTGGTACAACAACTGAAATTTTGAAATTCCCAAAATACCTTGATTAATTTTACTTAATAACACCAATGCCTTGCTCAGCCGCTCAGCCACCGAGTGTAGTTATCTGGAAATGCCAATAATAACCTCACTAATTTTACTAAATAGCATCACTGCCTCTGCCATTTAGTGCCAGCCCCTCTTCTAATTTCCATAATACCATCATTAATATTAATTAATAACTTCATTGCCATTTAGCCTATACAACTTATTTTTATTAATTCTTAAATTGTAACATTATCGACTTTGAGAAAACTTTATATTTTGAACTTAAAAAATTTGACATTTATTTTTTCTTTTTATTTATTGATTTTACAAACATAAATTAAAATCTCAAAATTCCAATTTAAAATCAAAACACTATGGCTATGTTTTATGCCATGTACCACTAATTGAACGTTTTGATTGTAAATTAAACTTGACTTCAGTTGATTAAATTTTAAATTTTAGATGTGTAGAGAACAAGATACAATTAAGATTTCACATGAATTTTAGAAGAAATTCATTGACTAAGGGACAAAATCATATTTTTATTAAAATATTTCTTTAAATTTCTTTGTATTTATTAATATTTATTTATATGTAAGATTACAATTCATTTTTCTGTAATTATGTGTCCATTAATCTTTTAATATCTATATATTATTATAAAATATTATATGCATAAAATATATCAAATATATTTTTAAAATTTTATATATAAATAATTATATATTATTTATCATCTTCAATTTTAAAATTATTAATATATTTATTTTTTAAAAAATTATGAAAAAAACAAATACTAGTATTGTCTTAAAATGATTGACATTTGATTGTTTTATATGGAGTCATATAGTTTTTTTTTTAAATTGTAATTTATTAATCTGGTCGTGTACATGTTAAACATCCCCAAACATCTTTGTCATCTAAATCCATATCTGTCCCGCGAGGGGTTCAATTTGAGACCCATAACTATATCATTAGGGGGCAGGGCGGGTTAATGGATATGAGTACAATTGCTGTCCCTACATCATTCACTGCCAACACAATTGTAATGAATGCAAAACTCCTTATTGTTCTAATGTTTCACATATTGTTTCAGGGATGGGAAGAGGGAGAGGGACTTGGGAAAGAAAAACAGGGTATCAAAAGACATGTTGGCGTCAAGAACAAGCAGGATACCAAAGGTTAATTTTCATTCATAGTGCCTTCAATTTTAGGATTGGAAACGATTATTTGAAACAAGTTTCTCTGATTGAAGGAAAATATGATGTTATGAATCCTGTTCCTGTCTAAATTGGCAATAATTGCTTTGTGCAGGCATAGGTTTAGACAAGGCTTGTGATAATTGGGTGTTTGATACCTCTCAGTTTGACAATATTCTCAAAAGATTAAAAGTGGTACTTGATTATTCAATTCTTAACTGCAGTATTAGTCTGGTCATTATTTGCAAATGTTGCTTTATTTTTATCTGATCATTGTTCTTTTTTCTTCGATTCTCAACTTACAGCAAGTAACTCAGCCTGACGATAAAGGTAGTGCTATGTTTTGTACTTGATTTAATTCCTTTTTGTGTTCTTTTGTTAAACTCAGCCGATTTTTACTTGCCAGGAGAAGTGCCTGAGACAATAGATGAGCAAGCTGGTAAGGACAAGGACTTAGCAGCGTTTGTTACAAACATGAAAGCTAGTCGACCCCAGGGAAGGTTATTACAGACTTACAGTTTCCTTCAGTTAATTTCAGCATATTATTTGGGTTGGTTGCCTCAAAGGTTTTTATTGCCTCTGGTGTTGAGCAGGTATAAGAAAGGAGAGCGGGGTAAGGCTGTGAATGCATACTCAGCAAAGGATCTTCAAGGAATTCTGGTAATGAAAATTTTTTTGCTAGATTTGTGCATGCCTTCGATTGTGTTGGAATATGCCCCCTCACATTTTGAACCTTGTTTCATGCTTCTTTATTATGATGCGAATTAATGCCAGCTGGACAAGGTAGTCTGCAATTTGAATTGGAAGTTTGAGCCACCTTCTTTCTCTTTGATCCAATTTACTTTCAGTTTCCCTATCCTGTTTTTATGCAATATCCAACGGTTTTTTTTCTAGAAAATCTTTGTAGCATTTGTATATCTTGCTCTGCTTTCTTAGTTTCCTCTTTCTGGGTTCAGGTTCTCTGTCAATTTTTTTTGGGTTAATTACACAAAAAATGCTGCATTTTCATTATTAAATCTTATATTTACCTATGAACCCCGAAAATCATCTTCATTATCTTCATCATAGAGACTGAGATTGCATTTGGGAAAGCCTTTTTGATGAGAAAAACACTTTTTCATACAACTAATAGCATAAAGCTATATTTGGCAAAACAGTTTTTGAGAACATTTTATAACTTTTGAAAAGCTAAAAAACACCTGCAAAAGAAATAGCTTTTTGAAAAAGTGATTTTGCTATAATTAATTAAAGACAAAATACCTTCAAAATAATTGAATTCTTAATAATCATATCATAATTATTCATCATATAATTAATATATTATAATAAATATATAGTGTTGTATATATTATATAATTAATGTAATTATTATAAGTATATAATTATGTTATACTAAAATATATAAATATGTAATATAATAAAATTTATATAATATATATATATATATTAAATATATAATATTATTTTAAGTACTAAGTAAATAATTCTATATTATGATAATATGTTTCAAAATAATATGTATAAAGTTATATATCATAATTATATTATAATATAAATAATAATATGTTGTGAAGTATAATTTATTTATTAATAATATACATAGTTATTTATTAATAATATACATAATTATTTATTAATAATATAAAAATAATTAATAATTTATATAATTTAAATTATTATATAAAAATATCACCGTAAGAGAATATATCTAGTGAGCCAAGTGTAGAAAAGCAGTTGGACTAGTTGACATTTCAATAGATGCTTAAAAATCTATGGGAGATAAAGTTTTTTGACCCATTAAGTTATTTAATATGATTTTGAAGACTAAAGCATGCCAAATAAATGGAGAAAGAATACATTGAAACCTATTTATATGAATAAAAATGATGTATAAGATTATGTTAACTATAGAAGAATTAAGTTAATAAGTCATATTTTAAAAATTTTGGGAGATGATGATTGAACATAGATTACGTTGTGATACTAGGGTATCACAGAGTCAATTTAGTTTTATGTCTGACAGATTTATTGTAGAAGTTATTCATTTATTGAGAGGTTTAATGAGATGTTTAGAGAGAGAAGAAAATTTGTATTTGGTTTTTTATTAATTTAGAAAAAGCTTATGATAAAATCTTAAAGAGAAGTGCTCTGAAGGTCTTTAGAAAAAAAGGGAGTTTGCAGTACTTACATTCAAGTTATTCAAGACATATATAAATGGGCTATTACATGTGTTCGAACACAAGATAGTTTGACTAAGAATTTTTCTATTTCAATTAGATTATATCAAGGTTCAGTTTTAAGTTCATATCTTTTTGCATTAGTTATAGAGATTTTGACTGGACACATTCAAGAAGTGCAAGGCGTATGCTTTTTATAGATGATATTCTCCTTGTTGATAACACTAGAGGAGGTTCTACTGCAAAGCTCAAATTATGAAGAAATACATTAAAATTTAAAAGTTTTCGTCTTAGCAGATCAAAATTGAATATATGAAATATAATTTTAGTCATGAAAAAAAGTACTTATAGTAAAGAGATAATTAATGATTAAATTATCAGAAAAAGCGAACAATTTAGATATTTTGGATTAATTATATAAAATAATGATGAAATAAATGACGTTATTAGTAAGATCCAAGTAGGATGGATAAAATGGAGGAGTATATCTGATGTATTATGTGATAAAAAAAATTTCACTTAAACTTAAATATAAATTTTATTGAACAATTGTTAGGCCATCAATGCTATATAGTGCTGAATGCTAGCCTACAAAGCAGAAACATACAAATATAATGAGTATTATAAAATGAGGATGCTAAGGTGAATAAACGGATACACGTGAAAGGACAAGATGAAAAATGAGTATATTTGTGAGAAGGTTGGAATGACTTCAATTGAAGATAAGTTCAAGGAGAGTTGACTTTGATGATTTAGACATATAAGTTGTAGGCCGATAAAAGCTCCAGTAACAAAAGTTAGATTATTAGATTTTACCGTGTAAAAAGAGGAATAGAAAGATCAAAAATAACATGACCAGAAACTATTAGGAGTAATCTTACATATTTAGAGTTAAATAAAGATTTGTTATTTGATAAAGTGTAATAGAAATAAAGGATTCATGTAGTCGACGTCACCTAGTGAGATAAAAACTTGGTTTATTATTGTTGTATAAAAGTATCACGGTAAATGTATATTTTTAAAATATATTAATTATAAATATAATTGTTATATTTAATAATAATATATTTTATAATATTTATCATTTAAAAAATGATAGGCATAATTACATATTAAATTTTAGGAAAATTTACTTATGTCACCTCTAAAGTAAGCTTTATTACATATTTCACCCCCAAAGTTGTTACATCAAGATTAATGGCCAATGTTTAATGGCCAATATTTAATGGCCAATGTTTCACCCCCAAAGTTAAGGTCACAGGAAGATAACGAGAGTGAGGGAATGGATTTAGTTTGTAAATAATTATTCAAAGTCAGGAGGGACAAAAGTAAATAGATAACTTTGGGGGTGAAATATGTAATAAAGCTTACTTTAGGGGTGACATAAGTAAATGCCCCTAAATTTTATATATAATTATTTTATTATTTTTTAATAAGACATGTAATAATAATAATAATAATTTTATTTATATGTCTAATTTGGTCAAAATTATAAATTTTTTATGCAACATTACAGTTTTTTCTAAAAAGTTCAGCTTTTAACAACAATATTGAATAGCAATTTGCCAAATAGCTAAAATAACTTTATTAAATAACACTTTTTAATACAGTTATATCTCACAATACTTTTTTATACAATATAGCACTTTTTTATATAACACAACATTGCCAAATAGAGCTTGAGAGTGTACCATTCCAGGCTTAATCTCTTATGTTTTACTTTATTTATTGATTGATTGATTAATTTTTTGTTGTGCCCTATGCAATGTATTGTTCAGCAATCTTTGTAACAACGACATGCATATTTAAATTTGTGGAAAGATTTGATAATTTACTTGGCAAATTAAATATATAACTGAAAGTTCTTAGCATGTTTAATAGAAATTAACTTGGGTTTTCTTTTTTGGTGCTTATAATCTTTTTTTATTACATAATAAGGAATATTTTAGTTTTTTTCTACGTATTTTCTCTTTTGTTTGTGTTGGTTATTGCTCTTTTTTTTGTGCAGTTATTCTTATTATTAACTATTCATTGCCCCATAGCATACTAAATTCTATCACTTGCAACACACAGGTCAATCGATATGAGCAGAATACAAAGGTTGATCATGTTTCCAATGTTGAACCAGAATTAACTGAATTTTCAGATTCTGATATGAGTAAACAATTTGGTATGTAACTGAGGTAGTTCGCCTTTTGGATGCTTTATATGTTTTGTTTAACTGTATGGATAGCCTTATTTGTTATATATGAGGTTTTGATTTTCTACAAGATTAAACATAGAACTGATAGGATCAGATTGGAAGGATTAATCTTTTGTATAGATGGTTATTTATTGTGAATGTGTTTAATACTGATAATAGGAGGTATATTATTTTACAGGTGCAATTACCCCAAAATTCTTCTTGTTTGTTGGCAACTATTGAATTGTTTCCTAATGATGTTAGATAGTAGATACACCTACAATGATATGTTGATCTCAATTTGCAAATAATAATAAATGTTTATTTCGTAAAATGTTTTTCTATTATATATTCAAAGAATGCCAAATGCAAGGCCTACTTTTTTTTAGCATCTTTTGTCTTTTTTAACTTAGACATTATGCACTGGCTTGTATAGGTTCAAAAGTGGAAGAGAAATTAGATCAGTGGTGGGGTCAAAAATATGGCTTTGTTTCAGGAGGTTTCCTAGGTGCAAGATCCTATTCTACTAAATCATCGCAAAATGAAGAGTCTCAATACATTGTGTCTGCTGAGAGAAATGCATTTGCTGAAGAAGATCAAGAAAATCTGTACAAACTTGTGCAGGTTAATACTTCATCATATGTTCTCAGATTTGAAAATATAATTTTATGCTAATGTCCACTTTTATAAAACCTAATAGCTTATGCTTTGCTTGACTTCAGTTATGCCGTTTTTCTTTTTTCACTTTTACTTGCTCATGTATGTTTTCCAGGGATGGTTAATAGATATAAGTTTTTGACACCTGGTGAGTCATCACATTCTTGATGATGTCTTCTCCACTTAAACTTATGTTAGTAGCAGATATGGCAATGAAACTATCATGTTCAGATCTTGACATTGCTAAAGAATGCATATATTTGAAAGCTGGTGATGAGTTGCAGGCTCACTTTCTGTTATAACCTTTGAAATTTCTCTGCAGACCATCGTTTGTGTTTTTCTTTTCATGTACATGGGCACTTCTCCATTACAAAGAGAGAATTGATTTAGTTCTGATATGGGTACTTAAAAATTTGTAAATTCTAATGTCATTTATTTGCCTCAAATAGTGGATATTGATCTCAGAGATTTTCAGCAAGTACTTTCATCAATTGTTACTATGTATTTTCATTTTTAGGATGGATATTTTGCATAATCAAATGAAAATTGTTGTTTTCATGTTTGGTGGTTTTGAGATACCTTGAATCCTAACCTGTCCAATCAAATCCTAGTCTGATATCCGATCTGAGCCCTAAACCAATGTGTGCTATGTAGATATTTCTGAAGCCACCTGGTAGCAATTGAAAACAAAATTTATCTATAATGATATTTTGGGAATTGTATATCTATTTCGGAATATTATATATATACTCTGTGTGGTTTAGGGCTAAATTTTGATTTTTTTCTAATTACGGAATTAGCCATTTTTCTGTAATCTTAATTTTTCTTGTAGTGAATTTTTCGTCTGTGGCTCCTCATTGGTCGTGGTCCTGTTTTTGGTTGAACAGTAAATCTTTGTTGAGTATGTTCTTTGAATTCTAGTTAGGTTGATTTCCTAATCGATAGGGATAGAGCTGATAGCTAGCTATTAGTAAAGTCGTTCTTCGTATCTTCATTTGGCATCTCATTTCCATAAAAAGAGTCTTTTCTGGGTTAGCCTAACTGAAAATATTGGAAATCTTAGTTAATGTTTATGATTTTTTCCTTTACTCTTAGTCTTAATATGAGCTCAAACCCTTGGTTGAAATGTGGAGCTCCAATTTAACTCTTCAGGATAAAGCTACATCTGGAAAACAGGGGCTTGGTAATAAAAATAAGCCCAAGAAAGTTGCTGGAAGCTACTGGAAGGGAACTAAGACTTCCTTTGGCGACAATTCTGAGGAGTGTTCTGATGATTTCGGTGGTTCCACAGTTCAAAAGAAAATTGATTTAGAAGTGAAGGTCAATACTGCAGGTAGACCTAAACTGAAAAAATTATGCAAGAAACTGCTTCAACAGGTTAGCAGGAACCACGGAAAACTTAGCCACTTAGTATGATTCAGTGTATTTATGATATTAATACTTCCAGGCGCCTTGCCATTCATTGAAGTTGAAGAAACTCAAAGTTCTTTTAGAAGCACATTCTGAATCGGTATTTTCAAATTATTCATCAAAGGAGGCTCTCTCATACTTGAAGCAAAAGGTATTGATTTTTGTTGAAATACCCAAAGCATAACATGGCGTTTTAAACTAAGGGAATTTACATGTCATCTCTAAAGTTGAGCTTTTTACTCATTTCACCCCCAAAGTTAGATATTTATATTTGTCATTTCATAGTTAGAATGTATAATTACAAGTATTATTCCTTCATAATGATGAATGATTGGATTCTCATCTCCTTTAATAGGATGAATAGCTAAATCCCCTCAATTTGATGTTTGTAATTATACATTCAAAGTATTAGTGATAAGTGTAAATATCTAATTTTAGGGGTGAAATGAGTAAAAGGCTCAATTTTAGGAGTGATATGTAAATCCCTATTTGTGATGCTATAAGTGCATTTTCACCTCTTGAATGCCAATTGACCAACTCTCATTTTATTGCTGGATGAGAATGTCATGAAGAAGTTAATTTCACAATATGTTTTATTCTTAAAATGTTTGCCCAACTTCTTATGGTTATATTAGGTAGCCTTTTAAGGTGTTTAAGGTTAACATATTTCAGTAGTATTTATTTCTCGAGTAAATTGCCTCTAGGTCCCTGAGATTATTTGAACTTTTTCAAACAAGTCCTTAATTCTTAAAGTCCATCAATAAGATCCCTAAGGTCAATATTAAGTTTCAATCAGGTCTTTTTAGGAATTAAAAAACAAAAATATCCTTCTCGCTTCCATCTCTGATGGTGCTGCGGGCACTTAGGCCATAAGCACGGCGGCTCACAACCGCCTGCGGGCAGGCTATGTGTGCGCGGCCGACGGCTGCCTGCGCTGGTATAGGTAGGGCAAGCGTCGGTCACTGCGGCGTCCTAACCTATGTGCACTCAGGCTGCATTCGTGGTTGTGCGCTCGCCTTGCCCATGCCTGCGCAGGCGGCCGCGAGCCACCAAGCTCACGTCCAGCACGCCCACAACATTGTTGGATGTGGGAGAGGGGAGGGATATCTTTATCTTTTAATTCTCAAAAGACTTGATTAAAATATTATGTTGACCTCAGGAATTTGATTGAAGAATTTTGAAAATCAAGGACTTATTTGAAACGCTCAAATGACCTCAGGGACCTAGAGGCAATTTACTCTTATTTCTTTGTGGTCCTACCATGCCCCAGTATCTAACCAATGCAAAAAAGCATCTAACATATACATAACCTAAAAATTACTTTTGGGTTTAATTCGTTGGATTCTTTGGTGGATTAAGGCCCTATTTGACGCGAGGACTAAATCAGGACCAAAATGATACTAATTTAAAAAACAACAATAATAATAATAAATAAAAATTTCTAATCATTCTACACAAATTCTAATATAAAAAAAACATTATTTTACTTCACATACTCAATAATTTTCAATAAAAAAAATTAATTTTATTTTACATCTTAGACCAAAATACTCGATTTGAATATATTGGTCCAAGGTGTGAAATAAAGTATATATTTTTATTAAAAATTATTGAGTATGTGAAGTAAAATAATATTTTTTTATATTAAAATTTGTGTAGAATGATTAAAATTTTTTATTTATTATTATTAAAATTTGAATATTTTGATTTTTGTCAAGTGGGCTTAAGAAAAGTAAGTTCAAGACATTTCTATCAAACAACTCTTTAGCATTTCAGTCAGCCATACTAATCACTGTGTGTATATGCCACTACTTAATAATTTTTTAAAATTTTTTTTTTTTTTTTTTTTTTTTGATAGTGTTACCAACACAATAAGATGATTTAGTGGCCTCTATCGAATCTATAATCTGCTTAATAATGCTTGCATTGCATGAACATACAGATGACAATGATCTGATTATCATCATGCTTTCAATATTTTATGTCAATTATTTGGAATTAGATATTGTGTAATGTCTAATATCATTTTCTGCTATTTTTCTTCTGGTTCTGTGAATATCTAAATTTCAATGTTTGTGTTGCAGTTGGAGGGCAGCAACTCATTCCATGTGGAAGGCAGGAGAGTAAATCTCATATTGTGAGTAAAACCTAAAAGACTATTCTTCCTGAAACATTAAAGAAATTTGGGTTATTTATATACATTATACTTAAAAATACTATCTTATTTACATATTCAATATTTGATTTTCAGTATTTATATATGGCATTTTATAGTGATTGTAAGTTGTACTTTACCATCTTGTTTGTTATTATTACCCAATAGGAAACAGGAATGTGGTCAAAATATAGATACTGAAAATTGAATATGAATATATAAATATGAATAGATTTTTTTTTAAAATAGCATTTGGTTCAATGTTATCTTGATTTTATGTCATATTATATAGAGAAAATAATTATTTGATTTGATGATATCTTTAGATAATGTTCTAAAAAATTATAAAATTGTGCGAAATAAAGTTGATTTTTAATATTGAAATTTGTGTTGGATGTGAAATAAAGTTATTAAAATTTATAATAAATTTAAAATATTATTAAAAAAATATTTTGCTTATTTTTGAGTAATTGTCAAACATGCTTAGGTCATAAATTTTAACTTGATTCTTAAATGAGTCAGTTCTAATTAGATTTGGTTCACCTATAAATGTATTTCTACAAATGAGTTGGATTAATAGGTTGATTTCGATTTAAGATTAGAGAGTTTGATCTGATTTTGATTTGAGTTGAGCTAATTTATTTATTATCGATTCAAGTTCAATTTGATTTTTGATCATTCTTTTGATCTTTTGGTTAAGCATATTGCTTTTTCTAAGACAATCTAAATCATGTAGCTCATCTTGATACAATGGACAGAATTTGAAACAAAAATTTAATCCAAGTCAATAAGATTTAAATTAAAACTCATGAATAAAATTCTAATATAGTTCTCCATTAAATTATTATAGGACAATTATAATAAATTATATATCAATATTTATAAATAGTTTTTAAAGCTTTTATAATCGATTTGATGTCAAGTTGGCTCGATTCGATTGTATTTTAAATCAAGATTAGATTAATAAAATTTTTAAGCTGTAAAAATGATATATTAATCGACTCACTTAAATTGCGTCTGATCTCAATCTGATTTAAAATTTAATTTGACTTTTGGTTGATTTTCAAGCCATATTAATAGCTTTTGTTGTAAAAGGCTTGCAGTTTTAATCTTTTTTTTAGAATTTTGTCATTTTTATTGACATTTTTTTTAAAATAATTGTAATTTAATTATTGGGCAAATTTCACCCAGGTCCCTGAGTTTAAGTGTTATTATCACACAGGTCCACGTTTTTTAAATTTTATCTTCGGGTCCCTAGGTTTTCAAAAATATCATCTGGGTCCCTTTTTATTTTTTTATTATTAAAAAATATAAAAATTACCATTATACCCTTACCCTCCCTCTCTCCTCCAGATCCGGCAACCGCGCCGCCCCACGCCCCCCGCGCCG
>KZ451942.1:2991975-3014195 GCA_002786265.1 Apostasia shenzhenica | reverse complement strand
GGGCGTGGGGCGGCGCGGTTGCCGGATCTGGAGGAGAGAGGGAGGGTAAGGGTATAATGGTAATTTTTATATTTTTTAATAATAAAAAAATAAAAAGGGACCCAGATGATATTTTTGAAAACCTAGGGACCCGAAGATAAAATTTAAAAAACGTGGACCTGTGTGATAATAACACTTAAACTCAGGGACCTGGGTGAAATTTACCCTAAATTATTTTTATTAATTTAATTAATTTATATATTTTAAGAGAATATTATACTTCTGTACCTTATCATTCTTTAAAAATTTTGTAAAAATTTAAAATATAATTTCTCTTATTTATTTTTTTATTTTAGAAATTTAAAAGTTAAAAATGTAAATATTTATATTTTAAAATTTAAAATAGTAATTATTATTTGTAATTTCTTGCTATAATAGTACAATAATAATTAAATTTTTATTGAATTGAATAACTGCACTTTCATAATTTTAAAAATCAAAATTTTTAATTTTTTATATTTACTTATGATTTAGGTTTGTCCAAATCATAAAAATATATTGTCCAAATTTTAAAATACTATGACGTCACTCGTGTTGGTGGGTAGGCTGTGCGTCTAAGCCCCACGTTAATTATTTTTTAATAATACTCAACTTTTAAATATTTTCTCAATAAAATAAATGAATATTTTCTATACTATTTTTTAAAATATTATATATATATATATATATATTTGATCATTAAATATTTCTTATGTTCACATGTTTGGTTTGTGTCGTTTTCTATGCATTTAATACAAATTTTAATTTTATTTTAAATCTAATATAAATTTTAATTTTTAAAATTAATTTTATTTTATATTTAACATAAATTTTAATATTATAATTAATTTTATTTAATATTTTACACACATTCTGATATTAAATAAATCTCTTTTTAGTCAAATCTACAGATTACAATATTCTCTTTCTTACTCAAAATTAATTCTCTAATCAAATGAAGTATTTAAATTATTTTAATTATTAAAGTGATATCAAATAATTATCTAATTACTCCTAATTATATATAATGAATTTAGCTTGAGTTTTGAACCCAACTCAAACTCGAGATTTATTTTAAATCAAGTATGAACTTCAATCATCTCACTCACATAAATTTGAACCAACTCAAATCTAAAAAATTAAAAGGTAAATTGCATCTAGAATCCTGACGAGGTTGAAAGAAAATTCAAATTAATTTTAACTTTAAATAAAAATTATAAAAATATTATAATTTACTTTTAATTAAGAGGTGCAATTTACACTTTAGAAAATAATCGCGCTTAAAACTCTGCTTCTAACGCTGCATTTTTTTATTATTATATTATTATTTTTAATAGCCTCCAACGCTCTACTTAGGGGTGTGCAAACTATGGTTTAAATCGAAAAAGCGAACCGAACCGTTTAAGTTTAACGGTTTGGTTTGATTTAGAATCTAGCGATTTGGTGATGGTTTGATATTTTGAATATTTCGGTTAAATGGTTTGGATTCGGTTTCACATGTTTGGAAACCAAACCGACCGAATTAACCGAATAACCCACTTATTTATATTAGGTCAGTTCAGTTGGCAATTTGTCGATTTGAGTTCGCTCATAGACGGGTTCGCGAGAAAGAAGGCTGATTCGACCGACCGAGAAGTTTCAGATTATTTAGGATTGCACGATTTGCGCGACTTGCGCTGCAGGTCAAAGAGTTGCAGACCAAAAATATGATTTTAACTAAATCAAATCGAACCGAACCGATATTTATTTGGTTGGTTTGGTTTATAATATAATTTGGTTGGTTTGATTTCATTAAATTTAAAATCGAATCTAATTTTTTTTTTTGGTTTGGTCACCAAACCAACTACTTAAACCGAATGCACATCCTAGCTCTACCAATAATAATTTTTTTTTTGGTTTGGCCACAGGTTCGAGGTGGGTTTCATTATTTTATTAATAAATTAGAAATTAGTTTTTTTTTATAGAAATTATTTGTCTTTTTTTTTTTGATAGAATTATTATTATTAGTCTATTTTACTTCTTGTATTTTTCTCCCGAAATGGCATGATTTTAGGTGCCGCAGGTCTTACTCCACCGTCAATGCAGGCTTCCGTCACTGAAATAATTTCTTCGAATCGTCTTGTTTCGGTTCTTCCTTCTCACGCCTCCTCTCGGGCTCTCCGGCGACGAGGATGGCGGAGGGATGCTGCGGGCCGATGTTCTGGCTGTACTTGGGGGTTGCCCTCTGCCTGGTGTTGTTCGCGGGGCTCATGTCGGGGCTAACCCTCGGCCTTATGTCGCTCAGCCTTGTCGACCTCGAGGTCATCGCCAAGGCAGGCCAGCCCGAAGACCGGAGGAACGCCGGTCTGTTCTTCTTCCCCTCCATCATCATCTTCTCTCTCTGTCTCTTTCTTTCTGTCTTTCTCATACAGGTCTTTAATTGCTCTTTCGGCAGCGAAGATTCTCCCTGTGGTGAAGAACCAGCACCTGCTTCTCTGTACTTTGCTCATCGGAAACTCCCTCGCCATGGAGGTTCTCATCTTCCTCTTGCTTGTGTCATACCTATTTGAATTATATGCACGGTTTATGCAAAGCTCACTCTGCAGGCGCTGCCCATATTTCTTGATTCCCTGGTTCCGGCTTGGGGAGCTATATTGATTTCGGTGACCCTTATCCTCATGTTCGGCGAGGTATGTTATTGAGCTTCTGTTTGCTTATCAGACGATTGATTGGAATGGATTGCAGCTTGAAAACGCTGTGAGAGTTGACGCAATCTCGTGGTTTACTGTGGTCTTTGTTAGATCATTCCCCAAGCTGTCTGTTCCCGCTATGGGCTGCGCGTGGGAGCCAAGATGGCTGGGATTGTTCGGTTGCTTCTGCTAATCTTCTCTCCGGTATCATATCCCATCAGTAAGGTAAATTTTACTTGTGAACTTGATGAGCTAAATCACACTGGTTTTGGACTTGAAGTGGATGATTTGATTATGTATTTTAGATATACAGTTGAGAAAAAACACCTCATAGCATAGCCATTTGGGTTCCTGATGGTTGTATCTTTTGCGTGCTTCAAGCATTAATGTGTGTGAAAGACCTAGGTCCTAAATGTCAAGATATTGTCCATTTTGGCCGTAGTCTCACAGTTATCTTACTAAAATGTGCATTGACATTGTAAGGTTATGATCTTATGTATGTAGACCATGACTTCTTTTTCACTTTTTGATGTAAGACAATCCATCCCTGTACTCTCTTTATTCTATAATGGCTTAGAAGCCTACTATGCGCAACTCTTTGTTTTAGTGACTCCCTTCTCTTAAGATATTAACTGATGATCATTCCTCGCATTCTTTGACCATGGGTCAACTTTCGCTCGATTCATCCTCGAACCATGTTGTGTTGCGGAAGGTCGGCTTTGATGCTATTATATTAGAATACTTGGCCCAGATCTTGAGGTATAGTTTGCTTTAGCAATAGCCTTATAGTTGTCCCTTAAAAGGTGCCTCAGTGTATAAAGTTCATGATCTTACATATATAGGCCTCCTCTCAATAATTAGCAAAATATTCATGCTTTTTGTAGTCACGCTGGCAGAGTATACTATTAAAGAAAATTTATTTTTTATATTTTATATCTTCGAATAGAAACTTCTTTCATTGACTTTTCCTTATATCTATTATTCTTTTATGTGCAATTTTGTCAATTTTTCTATTGTAATAGTGTGGTTTGGAAAATAACAATTAAAATGGGTATGTTGAACTAACGGTTTAAGTACCGATAAGTTAAGTCTCAAAGGGGAAAGCTAAAGCATAAGTAGCTTTAGCTGTTTATAAAAATATTAAGAAAATTTTGTGGAAAGAATAGAGTAAATGCCAATATTTCTTTCATGCTGGTACATTTTTAGGTGGACTCATATTTTCCTTCAACATTGTCACACTACTACTTAAAACGAGATACCATTGACAATATAGTAATTTTGTATAAATATTGTCAAAATCTTTCTGTTAAATAAGACGCGTCATTTTGAATGAGACATTATTATTATTTTTTCTTTTACATTTACAAAATTTTCCCCCATGCTGCATTTTTCATTAGCTGATTAGATCACCTCATGGTCGTACATCTATTATGGCACTGTTACATTTTAGTCTCCATGTTATTGCCTTTTTTTGTTTCCATATTGACCTTTACTTCAATTTTCAAGTATATGCATATTCTGTCAACAGTTACTGGATTGGTTTCTAGGGAAGGGACATTTTGTGCTTCTCAGACGGGCAGAGTTGAAGACATTAGTAGATATGCATGGGAATGAGGTTGGCTTTTTGTTGTATGATTATCTTAATCATGAATTTCTTTAGTTGCATCTGTCAAATGATCAGCAATGTACATTGTACACTAGTCTGGCTATCTGATTTTGAATATTTTCAGGGTAAATTTGCTAGTAGATTATGTATATCTTGTTTTACCTTAGATTTTGTATACTAGTTTAGTTCTGTTTTTGTAGCTTGTCACTCTTCTTAAGTCATTTGCAAGAGCCAAGCTGGACTTAGACTTTTGATTGAAGTATATTTTGGAGATGCTTTAATTTCTTTTTTTAAGATAACAACAACAATAATAACCAAGCCTTAATCCCACTAGGTGGGGCCAACTACATAAATTCTTTGTTTTCATTGCGCTCTATTAATTAATAAATCCTTATTTAGGTTTAAGTGAGTAAGATTACTTTTTATACTTTCTTGTCATATCTTTTTTGGTCATCCTCTTTATTTTTGAATGTAGGCAAAATCTAATAACTCAATTTTTTTAACTGAAGCTTCAATCAGTTTACGATTTACATGTCCAAACCATTTAAGCTGATTTTCTCTAAGTTTACCCTCAATTGGTGCAACTGCAACACTAACTTTATCTTGGGTATATTTATTTTTCATTTTATCCTTTTGTGTATATCCACACATTCACTTTAGCATCTGTAATATTTATTTTATTTATATATATATTTTTTTGCAAGCCAGTATTCATCACTATATATTATTGTTGGTCTTATTATAGTTTTATAAAATTTACCTTTAAATTTGGATGAAATTTTTTTTATGGCACAACACATCAGAAGCATTTCTCTATTTTATTCATCCTTTTTGAATTCTGCTAATAATGTCATTATCTATTTTACGATTATTTTGTATATTAATTTAAGGAATTTAAAATGCACATTTTTCTTGATGATTTGATCACAAATTGTCACATCACTAATATTAGTACTATTTTTTTGACTAAATGTGCACTCCATATATTCAGTTTTTGATCTACTGAGATGGAACCCTTAGATTCTAAAGTATTTCTCCAAGCTTGAGTTTTGCTTTCTCTCATTTTACTTTTATCAATAAGAACAATATCATCTGCTAATAGCATACACCAAGGCACCTTATTTTGGATATGTCCAGTCAGGACTTTCATAATCAAACTAAAAGATACGGACTTAAAGCTGAGCTTTGATATAATTCAACTGTAATAAAAAAAATTTTAGTTAAATCTCCTTGTGCCCGAACACAGGTAACAACTCTTTTATACATTTTTTTAATAATTTGAATATTAGCAGTGCAAATTCCTTTATTTTCTAAGATTCTCCAAAATACTTATATTGAAATTTTGTCATAAGCTTTTTCAAATCAATAAAAATAAAATGTACATTTTTCTTTCTCTATTTAAACTTCTCAATAAATGAATAGCTTACATAGTAAATCTACCTAACATAAAATCAAACTTATGTCTCAGTATCATAGTGTAACTTATATTTGATCACTCTCTCTCAGAGTTTTAAAATATGATTTATTAATTTAATTCTTTTATAATTGACATAATTTTGTATATCACATTTATTCTTGTAAATAGTTACCAATATATATTTTTTCATTCATTTGACATTCTTTTAGTCTTTAAAGTCATATTAAACAATCTAGTGAGCTAAGAAACTTCATCATCTCTCAAACACTTTCAAACATCTATTGAGATGTCATTCAGTTCTACTTCTTTGACTTTCTTTTGGAATGCTGGGTTCAGTAAGATCAATTGTATTTTTACAATTTTTATTGAAAAGCTGTTGAAAGTAACTCATTTATCTATTTTTCATATTTTTTCTTTTATGAAAAATACTTTTTGATCTTCATTTTTAATACATTTACTTAAGTTAAAGTTTTTAGTTTTTCTATATCTTATCTTGGCCATTTTATATATATATATATATATATATATATATATATATTTTTTTTTTTTAGTGTCTAGCTTCTTATATAAATTCTCAAGAGTCATATTCTTTGTATTGTCAATTGCTTTCTTAGATTCTCGTCGAGTCACTTTATATTTCTTTCATTTATCCATATTATTATTTTTAAATCAATCTTTATAATCAATTTTTTTCTTTTTAATTTTTTCTTATACATTATCTTTCTACTATCAAGTATCTTTATTATTTGAGATCATTTTTTTAGATTATTGCAACACATTCTTTGTCACTTTACGAATACAGTTAGCAACCGTCAGTCATATAAGATCATTTTTTCTGTTAATATTTTACAGCCCAAATTCTAGATCCTACTATCAAGTCTGAAGATAGGATTTCGGCTTATTATTCATTCTCTAATATTTTATCTCGGAATCTAAAACTATTAGTCGATGTTAGGTAGTTAAACATTCACTTGGAATAACTTTACAACCTTTATAATCTAAATGATCTCATTTTTTTATAAGAAAATAATCAATCTGAATTCTTGAAGTTTCATTCTCATAAGTGATAATTTGCTTATCTCTCTTTTTGAATAAAATATTAGCAATTACATGATCATATGCTGAAGAAAACTTTAAAATAATTTTATTCTCCTCATTTGTCTCTCCAAAATCATATTCATCATAGATGCTATTGAATTTCTCAGCAATACTTTTAATATGTCTATTTAAATCTTCTCTAATAAACAATCTTTTCTCTTGAGGTATAAACTCTTTTAGATCATTTCAAAATTTTTCCTTTATGCTCGCATATAAACTTACTTGAGGGAAATGTACATTTATAATGTTAATGATTATTCTATTGATTATAATTTTTAAAGCTATAATTTTATCACGATTTCTTTTAACTTTCACTATGTGATCCTTCAAACTCTTATTCAGAATTATATCCATTCCATTCTTATTTTTATCATTATCAGAGTACCAAAGTTTAAAACTTAAGTTATCAATTTCTTTTGCTTTCTCTCCAACTCATTCGATTTCTTATAGGCACAAAATATTAATCTTTTTATGAATCATAATATCTACCAGCTCCATTACCTTGACTATCAAGGTGCCTATATTCTAAGCTCTTAATCTAATTCTACTGACTTGAGTTCTAGTATGTTGGATTAGCTTCTTTACTTGCATCTGTCCATGATGTGAGGACTCTTGCTCACTTATCACTACCTGGGCGTCGATGTAGCGATCATTGCCCATTTCTCATTATAATCAGGCAATACAATGCATCGCTTCCAAGGAATGCCCCTTTAGAGCAATTTTTTAAAGAATTCATGTCATGATTAATTCGACAAATTTTACATTGGTTATCAATTGCTTAACGCAACCCTTCGCGTTTTTCATCCGGGACTTGGGATCCTACGACACATTAAGTGTATCTAGGAATAAACAGTATAATTCTTGGACTAGTCCTACTTTGACTTATTACACTCTGTAAAATATATAGTGGTAGTAGGGATGGCAAAATGGGTCGGCGGGTCGGGTTCGGGTTGAGCCTGAATCCGACTGACTCGAATAGCCTCAACCCGAACCCGACCCATTTATTAACTGGGTCAAAATCCATGACCCGAATCAACCTGATTAATAAATGAGACGGGTTGGCGGGTCAACCCGGCCCGTTCATAGAGTATTTTTTGATAAATGCCCAATCCGAACCCTGCCTGACCCAATTATGCCTAACCCGAACTCGACCCGTTTAATAAATGGGTCAAAATTCATGACCCATACCTGAAATTTGCAGGTCGGGTTCACGGGTCAGGTCATATATTGCCACCCCTAAGGCCTCGTTTCTTTGGAAGTTAAAAATTAACCTGGTTTAATTTTAACCTCGCATATCACATCATACATAAAATTTAATATTAAAAATTAATTTTATTTCACATCCTACACATATTACTAAAATAATAACTAACTTATATCACATCCCTCACATACCCCAACATAATAACTAGTTTTATATACATCTCTTACATATCCAACATAATAACTAACTTTATTTCACATCATTCACAACTTTCAATAAAAAATATCTTTATCTAAATTTAATTTTAACCTTGTTAAATTAAACCTTACAAACAAACAGGTCCTAAGTGGTAGAGCCACGTTGCATTGGACGCCATGCCCTTTTTCTAGAGATGGTTGTGGTGATACTTTGCTGCTACATTTTGCCATTCTTTTGGTGCCCAGTATCTGTAGTAGCTATCGATATGTCGAGTCGAAGAGTTCTTAGAGTTTTCTTGGCTCAGTATGTTGTCGATCCCTTGAGTTTTTTTGAGTAATTATGTTGCATTTTTGGGTTCTCTCGAGTATCTGGAATACTTAGCAAGGATACCCCAAGAGCTTGACTTGTTGTCCCATATTGTTCAGATGGTTCTCAAGTATTAGAAATATTCAGCTAGGATACCTTGGATGCTTGGGTGATGTCCTGCTTGGCTAACATGTACTATAGCATTTGACCAGGCCTCTCAATCAAGGCTGCTTGGAACTCTTTGATTGGTAAACTTCTCGAGTGTTTATTGTCCTAGGATGGGACATCTTGAGTTGTTGGATTTTTGTTTCCTCTACTTGGATTATCTTGGCTTGAAGCGTGGTGGCATGTGCCTTAGATGTATGGTGGATGAAACGCCTTAAGCTGTTCTCTTGATTTGATTTCCAACCAATAAGTTCTGTTAGCTACAAGAACACAAAGGACAGTCAAGTAAAATGTACTTGTACAAATTATACATTTGTTTGTTTCTCTTAGTCATTATCTTTGGAAGATACCAAAAAACTATGTTTAACTGATCCTCAGGCTGGGAAGGGTGGAGAGTTAACTCATGATGAAACTACTATCATTGCTGGAGCATTGGATTTGACACAGAAGACCGCTAAAGATGCTATGACACCTATATCTGATACATTTTCTCTTGATATAAATGCAAAGCTTGACATGTACGTATTTTGTAGTTCATATGCATAACCCTCCTTTACTCCCTTCTTACTGCTATTTTTTGATAGGCAAACTATGAACTTGATAATGACCAAAGGGCATAGTCGTTTGCCAATCTACTCTGGTAGCCCAACAAATATTATCGGCCTCATTTTGGTGAGCAATATAAAAATTTACTAAAATTATTGTTTATTGTTACAATCTAACAGTTGAATTTCATAATGTTTTACATTTAATCTTTTTATGTTCGATGTTGATCATAGTTTTTTCAATCCTGCTATTTTTCTTTACTTTTATATTTTGTCTAGATCCAAGGAAAAAGCCAGTTTTAGCTTGTTCTTCTACATATGTAGGATCCATTATGGATAGAAGATAATTCATTGTTGCATGACTACTAGTTTAGTATATTAGGTTTATAGCATGATCTAGATTTCTGCTTTTTCTAAAACAACCCTTTTTCTTTTCTTGTGTTGTGTTATGTGTGCAGCTTACCAGCTTACTCCTCCAAACAATTTTCTACATACATTTTTTCTTTTAAATTAATTAATGTAAACCACTTTAAGTTGAAGAGCTTGCAAACCTAAATTTCACACTGTTTCACATCAGTTCTAATCTTTTTGCTCCATTTATGTCTTCCTTCTGGTTACCTATTTTTATAATTCATGAAAAGATAATTGTCATCTCAAAGTTTTTGATGGTTCTTCTCATCTCTCCCCTTACATCTCGTTGTATAGAGGAACTGAATTCTTTGCCCTTCATTTCCTATAGAATCCCATCTCCCAGCTGGAAAATATGGTCACTTTAGGTGAGTTAACCATGAATTGACTGGGGTTTTAATGAGGTTAGGTAATCTACAATAACATAAAGATGATTTTTTTGGTGTTTATGGGATTTGGTGTCCTATGGCATAAATTCAAATGATTCTTTCCTGAATATGTAATATTTATAGAATTGGGGGATTTGTAGGAAATTCTCCCGTTCCTGAAAACTATTTTCGGAAAGATGAATTGTACCTGAGCATATGATTATTAAATTGTCCTTGTTTGTTTGTATGGATGTGTTTGTGTTAGCAATTATATGTTATTTGAATATTTACATACATAACACATAAAAGTAGCATATTTATATACTAAACACTCAATTTTTAGTATTTACATTTGTGGACACAATCCAATTATTTTCACCACTTTGTCTATCATTTTCAAGGGTTAGGATTAATATGAGGAAATAACATGCAATGTGGTCAGATTTTAATTTGAGGTCACTATAGGATGTGCCCGATGTTAATATTGAGAAATTGATGATTAATGTAAATAGGATATTTTAAGTGTTACTTCATTCCTATTTTGTTATAATTCACTCAAAATAAAATCTATTTAACTCGTAATTAGCGCAATATATGAATAAAAATACGTACTTAAATTTTTTAATAGTATATTTAAGGTATTTTATATATGTAACTATATTGTGATAATTTATATAAAGAGATTATAATATAAATGCACAACAACAATAACAATGATAATAACAACAAACTAAGTCCTACTAGGTGGGGTCAGTTACATAAATTCTTTATTTCTATTACACTTTATCAATTGACATATCTTTTTTTGCTTCAAATATGTAAGATTATTTCTTGTAATTTTCTGTCATACTTTTTTAGCATTCTTCTTTCTTTTTATATGTCAAGGTCTAATAATTTAATTTTCTTTACTATCGACCTACGATTTATGTCCAATTATCTAAGTCGATTTTCTCTAAACTTATCCTCAATTGAGGCCATTCTAATCTCCTTGCGGATATATTTATTTCTCATCTTATTCATTTGCGTATATCCGCTCATCTGCTTTAGTATTCTCATTTCTGCGATACTTATCTTATTTGTGCGTTTCTGCTTTGTATGCCAGCATTCAATAACATATAACATCGTTGGTCTTATAACTATTTTATAAACATCAAAGCACTTCCCTTAGGATTTTATTATAAACTTTTTTTATCAATGAAAATCAAATGCAAATATTTTTTCCTCTTCCTGTACATCTTCATTAAACCTCTTAACAAATAAATCATAATAGATCTGGCAGACATAAAATCAAATTGATTCTGTTATACCCTAGTATCACGATGCAATCTATACTCAAGCACTCTTTCCCAAAGATTTAAAGTGTTGCTTATTAACTTAATTCGTCTATAATTAGCAATTTAGCATAATCTTTTACATCATTTTTTTATGAATAGATATCAATGTACTTTCTTTATTCATTTGGTTTCTTTTTTAATTTTCAAAATTATATTAAATAATCTAGTGAGCTAAGAAATTTATTCATTTATATATTTTCAAATATTTATTGAAATGTCATCCAGTCATATTGTTTTTTCATTTTATTTTTCTTAAAGCCTTCTTAACTTCAGTTTTACTTATATGTCAAATATAAGAATAATTTTTATCTTATTTTTGGATGCTAAAATCTGTAAAATTAATCATATTTTCACAACCATCATTGAAAAATCTTCCAAAATAACTCATCTATTTGTGTTGAATGTCTTCATTCTTAAAAAAATATTTTTTGATTCTCATTTTTAATATATTTTACTCCAGTTAGGTCGTTAATTTTGTATATATATCTTTCTCCTTTTTTAGTATCCGACTTTCTATAAAATCATTACAAGGCGCATTCATTGTATTACAGGTTGCTTTTCTAGATTCTTGTCAAGTTATTTTATACTTCTTTAAATTCTCTTTACTCTTACATTTATATTAGATTTTGTAGTGATTTTTTTTTAATTTTTTCTTGTATTTTTTTTTCTTTTCACCACCAAGTATCTTTATTATTTTGAGCTTTTTCTTTAAATTTTTTCAACATATTCTTTACAATCTTACAGATACAGTTAGTAACTCTCACCTACGTCTGATTAGTTTTCCTTTTAATGTCCAACTGCTCATGTTCTAGAATTTTTTTTTAAACATATTTCTATTCTCATTCTTTAGATTCTATTATCGAGTCTGAGGACGCTGTTTCGACTTACTATTTCTTCTCTAGCTCTTTATCTTAAAATCTAAGATCATTAATCGATATTAGGTAGTCAAGCATTCACTTGGAATATTCTTACTATCTTTATAGTTCAAGCGATCTCATTTCTTTATAAGGAAATAATCAATCTGTGTTTTTGATGACTCAATTCTTATAAGTGATAAAATGCTCATCTTTTTTTAATAAAATATTAGCAATCCAAAAATCATAAGTTAGAGAAAAGTTTAAAATAATTTTACCTTTCTCATTAGTCTTCTCAAAACCACAAATAATTGTTATATAAATGCACAAATAATAATAATTTATATGAATTTATAATATCCTATCTTATATATAATATATAAAAATAATAATACATAATGAATATTTTAATAAAGAAGATTGATATAATTAGCTAGATTTAACTTAAAAGTCAACTTGAAAATAAAAAAAGCTAATCGATTTGAATTTAGATCAACTCTCAATCGAGAAAGGTTAATTTCTAGTTAATCGAAGACAACTCAAAAGCTTGTTTCTTTTTTTCTTTTGATAATAGTACATTTTGGTTTTTAAATAAGAATTTTAGGCATTTTGTCTTATATTTGGAAAATTGATAAATAAAATATAAAATAAAAGTGTTTTTAATATTAATATGGGATAATTTGAGAAAGCTTAAAATTCAACATTATAAGAAAAAGTTGTGCATGCCACATGGTGAGGCTTCTACAGTGAAATTGGATTTATTTATTAAAATCAGCATGCTTTATTTAGAAAACTTCAAAAACGCATTTGAAGAAAAAGTTGCAAGTGTCTTGCGGTAGTAGTGGAATTGGATGTTATTTATTGAAATCAACATAATTATTTTGGAAAGTTAAGCAATTCAGCATCTTTCATGTGAATTGGTGAGTGGGCATCTTGATCAATCCGAAATTTGGGTCAGTTGTGTTGTGGTGAGGGTAGGTCAAAAATTAATTACTTATTTGTTTCTATATTGCAATCCAAATTTCTATTAATACTACATAAAGTACATATTTCTAACAACAATTAATATAATTTAGACACATGGCATGCTCATGTTTGTAAGAAAGATGATAAAGAAGAATATATATAATTGAAGTGGGTAATTTGGGGGATTCAAAATTTCAGCTTTTAGAATCAAGTTGCTGCATGGGTTTAGGGGAATCTTAAAGTTCAAAATAAGTATGAAGTGCTATGAGGGTAACTTGGAGAATTCTTTTTTCTTAACATTTTAATTTTTATTTTTTCATCATTTTATGTGAGTGGGTGAGAGATATTGTATTATTCATGGGTCTGGGGAGCATTAGACTTATATATGAGCTTTTAGGAAGAGCACATATTATTTTGAGTTTGTGGGCTTTTATTGAGTCACGACACTTCATTTGGGTCAAAAAAAAGAAAAAAAAAATCTTTCCATTAGGTTAAATAACCCTAAATCAAATGGTTAAGATCAAAGGTTAATGATCTAATGGTTGGATTTAACCCATTTTAAATATTGTCATGAAAGGAACCAAAAACCTGTAAAGTAGAGGAATTAGAAAGGGAGAAAGGTGGTGTTGTTTTTGAAGAACTCATTTTTATTGGAGAAAGAGAGGGAGAGAAAGGAGAGAGAGATGCTTCTCTCCCCTTTGACCATCATCAGCCGGCCGCCGTCGTGACCATCGCGAGGCTTTCGTCGTCGATGTGACGTCGACATCTCGGATCGGTGTGACTTTGATTGGTTATCCCGCTCTCCTTCATTTCTGATCATCTCCATGGTTTCTTGGGCCCCTTTGTAATCGGGTAGATTCAATCGTCTTATTATTTCTCTACTTTCCCTTGATGTTACTTTTTTGTGAACCCCTTCATGTATGAACTCATTTGGACTTGTTGACGACTTTAACTCATATGATTTTAAAGATCTTATGTTAACACTTATTTCTCATGAAAATTATCATGATTGATTCCTTAGTTGAGAGCTTATCGAAATGCAAGAATCTTTTATGTGTTTTTCATGTTAGCTTGGATTTATTCATTTAGAGCTAGATTGACTTGTATTGTCTTATGAAGCTCCGTTGAAATACATTCTACATGTTTATATTTTAGGTTATATTGGCATTTAGAAATTCTCAATCTCATAATACTACATCAGAGAGACATCACTTTTATACTCTATCATTGCTTCAACCTGTTAAAGATATTTTTGCAACTAAGAGTATGTTCATAACATCGTTAGGTATTGTAGTGTTTCAATAAGTTACATGCAGTATATCCAATTTTTCTCATCTAAATTTTGTAGTCCTTTAGGCCTTATTTCGCGCAAGGATCAAAAGTGGTACTAATTTAAAAAATAACAATAATAATAATTAAAAATAAATAAATTTTTTAAATTATTTTACACAAAATCCAATATAAAATTTTATTATTATTTTATTTCACATACTTAATAATTTTTAATAAAAATATTAATTTTATTTCACATCCTAAACCAAAATACTCAATTCTAGTATTTTGGTATAGGATGTGAAATAAAATTGATATTTTTGTTGAAAATTATTGAGTATGTGAAATAAAATAATATTTTTTATATTGAAATTTGTGTAGAATAATAAAAAAAATTATTTATTTATTATTATTATTAAACTAGTACTATTTTGGTTCTTGCGCCAAACAAGGCCTTAGTCAACTACCTAACTGGTGAATTTATTCAAATGTTATTTTTTTTTAAGTAAACCAGAGCGAATATTAGATTTATTTAAATACTATTTGTCCCTATAAAAAAGATCATTTTCTTTGATTTCATTTTATGCAAATGTTAGGGTTTATTTAATCAACATGAATCTGGAGGGCAAGTGTTTACTTTTATAAATTGTATTAGTTTAATATAGATAAGTAAGTGATGCTATAGGGAGCGAGCCTTGTGGCTTTTCAATTCCTATGTTTAAAGTCGACATTCTATATCGAAGCACCTAAATGACAGTTGGAAGAGTTGCACAATTGCATTACGTTTGTCTTAGTCTTTCTTTTTCGTGGCTTTTAGGTCAAGAATTTGATTACTTGCCGCCCCGAGGATGAAGTCCCTATTAAAAATGTTACAATTAGAAAAATTCCCAGGTATGCACTTTTCTCGTACACATTGTTGACAAATTTTGTAGTGTTTTTCTCAAACGAATGTGCTTGAAAGAAGGATTATATGAACTATTCAGCTTTATAGTTTAAATTGTAATTTAGGGGGTGGGGTTGGGGGAGACAGATGCACACAAAGAGAGGAGAGAGGTGTTATCTGGAAAAGTTCCTAGGTATGCACTTTTCTCAATCAGAGTCTTTGATTGACATGCTGTTTGGCAGCTACACAAAATTTTCATGGCTTTTTTAGCCATAATCTCTCATGTCCAACACAATTTTTAAATAATAGAATTTAATTTTATTTCACATCTAATACAAATTTTAATATAAAATATTAATTTATTCCCACATCCTACACATACTTTAATTCAACCTTCAACTTTATTTAATATCAAAAAAAAAATCTTCAACTTTAGTTTGCATTTTTCACAAATTTCAACATAACAAATCTAACCTTATTTCAATTCAATGCACATCCCCATATGTGACAAAATTTGCCACAATTTAGCTATCTCACCAAACCAAACAGACCAACTTTTGGGATTGCAGTCTTGGTGTTTCTAACAAAATTTGTATCAAATCACATTATAAACTGTCAATTCAAAGAAAAATAGCTACATAATCTGGCGCATATAAAGAATATTATGTGCAAATGTGCATTCATTTCTTCTACATTTAACATAAACAATTCTATTCCTTTTCTTTTGTTGAAAATGTTTTTTTCCATGCTGTTACTCTCATCAAACTGTCAGTACCTAATAGTTCTTTACGCCAGGGTTTATGATGATCTTCCTCTATATGACATACTTAACGAGTTTCAGAAAGGTCATAGTCATATGGCTGTGGTGATTAAATGCATGGATAAAGAGGCTGCTGCTGAAAGAAACAATAGTGCATCTGACAACAGAAAGGATCATAGTAAAAAACCTGGGCGAGGTATGATTTACTCATAACAAGCTAGTTATAGTTATTTTCTATCTGAAATTTTGCAGAAACAGTTAACAATGTGGGATTGATTTCTCTTCCCAGGAGATGGATCACAATCTGCACATATGACTATCACCATAAAAGGCTCCCCTGTAAATAATAAACCTGGATCTCATAGCCCTGCTCGCCTACTATCTAGAAAATCTGATCGAGGGCGACAAAGTAACATTCTTGATATTAATTCAGAGTCTCTTCCAAGCTTTCCCTTGGACGAGGAAGTTGTGGGCATCATTACAATGGAAGACCTTATGGAGGAACTTCTACAGGTTGGAAATCCTTTAGTGGGAACTTTCTCGTCAGTTAATTTGTCAATGTCTCATAAATTCAATATTTGATGAAATCATGGATTTTACTAGCTCCTTCAGTGCGGCAAGCTTTATGCAAGAAGGATTGCTGAGAGCGGTGGATTGTTCCAAACTACAACTACATGTGCTACTTATCAGTTATCATTGCCATCAACCTTAGATAAATGATGAAGTTAATGTTAGCTATTTGGGATAAATAAAAGTGTGTAGCAGTAAAGTCTATAATATATTATGTGAGTCATGGTAGGACATTTTGAAGTGGCATTCTTAATTACTTCTTGTCCTGTATGCTCATCCACAGCTAGCTACATAATATTAGGAAAAATGAAATCATAACAGCAAGGAGAATAAAGCTTTAATCTCAAACTAGTTGGAGGAATGTTGTGAAAGGAAAATTGTAAATAATGTAATATGTGTCATGGTAGGCTGTTTTAAAGTGACATCTTATGTCATATTGCTCTGCATTCTTATCCTACTCTATTTAACTTAATCAAATGATGATGTCAAAATTACTTCTTGTTGGGAGATAGGGAAAATTTAGCCAAGTAAAAGTTCAAGAAGGTGAATAATTTAGTGTTTTGGGTTGAGGAGAATTTCATGCTGAACATATGAACATGAACTTGATCAAGAGATGATGTCAAAGATACTTTATCTATAAGGGAAAGGGAGTGTATCAAACTTATGGAGTTATTACTATGGCTTTCCTGATCTCCAGTAGCGGGTAAGTTCCTTACCAAAGGAGTTTGTGACTCAAGTGAGAGAACATAATGATAGTGAAAATATGAATGTGGAGAAAAGAAATTAAAAAAAAGAGTGAGGAACGAGAGTGGGATGCTTAAGATAAGAAATTAACTAATAGTTAGCCACATCTCTTAGCGAGCGTTGTTGTCAACGCGGAACAAGAGTTCCTACAACGAATACCAAACTGTGGATGTTAATCTTACTAGAGGCCAAATCCTTGTGAATTATATGCATAGTATTATGGCTTCTTTAGGTGATTTTTTTAGATTGTGGTATTAGCTGTATGCTTAGGTTCTAATTTGTTAAGGGGTGGTTGTATGATATGGCAATTTATATGACTATACTGGATCTTTAACTTAGCTTAAGTCATGATTTAGAAGAACAATAGGAAAGTGCATGTATGTGCATACATATAATGATCTTGCACGCTTAGAGCTAAATGAGGATTGTTAACTGATAAAGTGCAATGAAAACAAAGGAATCATGTAGTCGACCTAGTGGAATAAAGGCTTGGTAGTTCTTTTGTGTGTGTGTGTGTGTGTGTGCATATTATTCCTTCACTTTGAAAAATTTTGTATTATGTGCTTGAGCATCCACAATTTGCGGGGCAATCATTTATTTTATTTTTTATTTTGTCAAGTGATGAAATCTTCATATGCTAACATCAATAAATTAGAAGAAAGTCCAAAATTTTGAATGTTTTACTACCATTATAAGGAGCAGTTTTCATTGAATTCGTTCTCTTGTTAATTTCCAATAACTATGTCAAATATTCACATATATATATATATATATATATATATATATATATATTTATGTATGTATGTGTGTGTGTATAATCTGAGTTGGGGGAGTTTTTAAGCTCTTGTTTTAGTATGTTATTATCTAAATGCAGAATAGCTATTAAACCTCAATTTGAACTGCTACTGTAGGAGGAAATATTGGATGAAACTGATGAGTACGTTGACGTCCACAACAAGTAAGTTTTCTCTCCGTGTTTCTGTAGATTTGCTGCCAAGTCAAATGATTATTTTTATTTATCATGTCACGAGTCTTTTGGTTGATTCCCTTGCAGGATTAGAATAAACATGTTACCTCCCAATAGGTCTTCACCAAGATCTTCAGGAGCTGCATCGCTCTCTCAATATCAACGGCGGACTACAATGGCATCTCCACTCTCTTCCAATCTTAACAATTCCACAGTGCATTCGCCTGCATCTCCCAATAGTTCATTCTAGTTATTGAAGTTCTCCTGTAAGGCCAGTGTACAGCTCGAAACTTATGTAGCAGGCATTACTGGGAGTTCACCAGCTTTGAATCAAGTAAGTGCTGAATATTTGGTCTGGCTTTTTGGTAACTTGTCACGTGATCAAGAACTATGGTTTTAATTCAACTTGATCAAATTGTGCATTGTTTACCTGTATATTCTTTGCAGCTTGAATCTGCTAAGGTCTAGAAGAATTAATGCAGTAGCATTTTAGCATTTCCTCTTGTTAATCCAGTTTCTTTAATGAAATCTACATATGGACGAGTTTTATTGTTTATGTTTGCATAGTCAGTCTCAAGCTTGGGAAGTTTTGGTTAGTTGATAACTAGGCAATTTATTTTTTGTTGTTTGTTGCATGGAGGTGTTAATGGGTAAGGGGGAGGCGTCCCTCGCAAGCGATGCACTGTATATTCTCCTTGATATGGTGTTAAATAGGCAAGGATTCTTGCATTTTAATGGATGGATGAAGGTAAGTAAAGTTACGTACGTTTAGGAGTTGGAATATTGATGAAGTTGGTTGCTGCTGTGTAAGAAGAGAATTAATGAGGTGTGTTCTAAAATTGAAATAGTTTGATGAGAAAGCTATAGAAATTGGATATTCAAGATGTAAGCATTAAATGTCAGTTTTGGAATAACATGGATGTGATTTCATGGAATATGTAACGAGGAATGGATAGTCATTCATGGAATATGTAACGAGGAATGGATAGTCATTGGGGAATGTCTGAATCGACATGTAGGTAGTAGTAAAATCTTTTTGATACCAAACATGGAGGCAGTGGATTTAAACAAGAAATACGAGTATTCAAACTTTGTTTTATTTGTCTCCTTGCACATGCATATTATGGGGGTGAGCCGATAACCCGAATCGGTTCCAATAGTAGTTCTTGATGATTTGTGCTAATCTTTTTTTTTTTTGGGTGGGATGGCCAATTTTAAAAGTCTGACCTCTTACTGAATATTTGATCCGATTCAAACCAGTTTGTTAAGCATCCCTAGCTTAAGTTGAATGAAATTTATTTGACTTTTAGATTTGTTATAGGTTAACATGAGCTGTTACGGCTTTTATTTCTGAATTAAATATGTATTATGCATGAAAAATAATGTTAGAATAGTGTTATTTATCGCATAATGCATTGTGAGTATTCAAACATTGCTATATTTCTCACATTTTTTGTGTACATATTTTCGGGGCTGAGCTGATAACACAAATCGGTTCAGTATTGGTTCTTAATGATTTGATTAACTAGTTTCTTTTTCCGTTTTTTTGGTGTGGGAGTGGGGCTTGTAATACTGAATCAGTTCACCCCCTTTATTGTTTACCATGTAGCTTGTAGGAGAATTATTTTTCTTAGTAATCCTTCTCTGTAATTGCCTTTGGCAAATCCACTTAGTTGAAATCTCTTTGGCTCAGCACCACCCGTAAATGTAAGAGGGTGGTTCTAAACCAGAAAACCTTCTGTGTTTGTTTTGCTTTACTTTGCTTATGGCATCTCCCAACATTGATCTTCTACAAATGCATTTTCCCATCAACATCTTTGGTGCTTTCACACATAGATCATTAAAATAGTCATTAAGATATAATGGGAAAGCTATTAATGGAGATCAAGAACCAGTCATGAATTGAAACGCTATTAATGGAGATCAAGAAGATAATGCCTTAGTTGCCTCCTCCTACGCCTAACAGTTCATTGAACTATGTGAGATGATCGCCACCTTGACCCAAATGGTGGCTCCAAACCCTGATCAGGTCCACCCGCTAGCTACCGTACGCCGCCGGAGCACCGTGTGCATAGACCAACTAAATCTGCACCGTCCGAGTTCCCAGGGCTGATTGTTGCCCTCATACGGCGCACCGTCGCGCATGTTGGCAGCAGCGGCCCCCGCGAAATTAATTTATTATTATTATTGTTATTTTTTAAATTAGTATTATTTTGATCTTGTTTTGGTCCTCGCGTCAAACAGGGCTAGGCTGCTGTTGCGGCTCAATCTTATTCCACTTGAGGCATAAGTAGTGCCTTCTAAAATCCAGGCATACGCAATGCCTAATCTTCTATTAGAGGCCCAAGTGACCTCTCGTTTAGCAGAGTCACAAAAGTACCTCTTCCTTTAGCTTGAGCACAAGTGGTGCCTCAACTTCCTTTCTTTAAAGCATTAACTGGTGGCTTCTGGCCATTTAGTTAGCCCAAGTGAGAATTCAAGATTGCTGGCCTCTGTGCCTGTGACGCGACAATAATCTACTAGTGCCAACGGCCATGCTCCCATTATCTACTAGTGATACTACTGTTCTTATCCCATTTAATGAAAAAATTATATTTTAGTCCTTCAATTTTCACCTCCTTATAATTAGGTTTAATTTCTTTACATTTAAGTCCAAATTTATTCTTTTTAAATTTAACTTTATTTTAACTAATTTTAAATCATATTTTGAATTGCTAACAATTATAAAAATAATCCATTCACATACTTAAAATAATAATTTAGCAAAATATTATATCAAAAATTAAATTTTAAAATCTAGATATCACAATTCTCCCCACGTTTGAAGAATTTTGTCCTCGAAATTAGGTAAATAAATCAGGATTAGACTTCTTCATTTCATCTTCGAAATTTTAAGTTGCTTCTCTTTCAATCTGATTGCTCCATAAGACTTTAATTATAGGAATCTCTTTGTTCTTTAATTGTTTTACATCTTTTGCTAAGATTTTGATTGGTTTTTTTTTGTGCTCAAATTTGACTTAACTTTCATCTGCTTTGAATTAAACTGAATTACTTAAGATGGATCTGGAATATATTTTTTTAACATTGAAATATAAAAACATCATGTATTCCTTCCAGTTCAGATGGTAGTGTCGAGTCTATAAGCTACAGCCCCATCCCTTTCTACAATTGGAAAAGGTCCAGTGTAATGAGGCTTTAACTTACTAGCTTTTTCAAATCGCATTACTTCTTTCATTTGACTAAATTTAAGAAATACTTGATTTCTCACTTCAAATTCTATTTTCTTATGTCGAGTATCATAATATTTTTTCTATCTATCTTGAATTATACGCAATCTTTTCTATATAACTTTATTTTTTCAGTAATTTCATCTATTAAATGTGGAAATTCTCAGCTAAGAATTCTTTCATTTGCATGCCTTCCCTTTGCCACATAACCCATGAAGATGCCACATTTACTCATGCCATTTGTTAATTATCAAACACAAAAAACAATTTTACTTACAACACATGGCATTATATGATGGCTCAATTAAAATTAGATTTAGGATAGCTTCTGAGATTATCTTTAACTAACACACTGTTAATACAATGGGTCAAAAAAATTATAGCCAGGTCCCTCAGATTTGTTGAGCCTTACATCTAGGTTTATTAGGACCTACTTGACATCATTAATGGACCTAGATATAATTCACTTTACTCTAACAAAACTTGTATCAACCTTGTGCCAAGTTTTGGGCCATTACTAGATGCTTTATTATTGGTTTAAAAAAAATATTCCAAAATTTTGAAACGTAATTGTTAAAATAATCTGAAAATATAATGATAACAAAAACCAAAAAAATTTGTTTTTGATGAAAGCAAAAAAC
>KZ451942.1:2895483-2991965 GCA_002786265.1 Apostasia shenzhenica | reverse complement strand
AAAAGAAACAAAAAAAAGGAGAACCCCAACACACGGGGGAGGCGGAAAAAAGAAAGAAGAGTATATTTATATAATATTTTGTATATAACTTATTTAAACAAAACTTATATCACATAATATATTTACCACCATTCTCTTATTTCTGGGTTAGCTTTCTATTGTGGAAAGAAAATTCTATATTTCTACTCACTTACACTCGTCTCTTAGAGAACATATTACTCTATACACTATAGGGAGCACTTCTTTGATTATAAAATTTGGTTTGTCACATAAGACGCCATACATTATTTCTCGCCACCTACTAACTATTATATAATGAATAATATCTCTTTCTCTCTCACTTCATCGCTTCATCTTACTCTATTATAGATTTGGACTCACTCAATTATCTTTCTATTTAATTATATATTTCCCATGGCAAGTTATTTTCTGGAGTCCTACATGATTAATAAGGTCGTAATTACATGCATGCATGCCATATGATTCAATATTTCTAAAAATTGGGCACAGAATCCTCTAAGTCAAAATTTTAACAATCGATGGGGGCCTTGCCCGTCGAACGTAGCCGACCAGTGATTAGTTCTCAGGCGCGAGACGCTCACAACAAGCCTGTGCATGAAAAACTGCATTTACTAAGGTTTTAAATATCGCATTATTTAACATTTTGCCAGCAGGTAGAGGAGAAGGGTAAATTAAGAGGTAAATAAACGTTTAAAAACTCTCCCATCCTCTTTGTAACTTACGCCAAAAAAACAAAATCGGCGAGCTGTGGCGCTACTCTTACATACTATCCATAAGGGAATACGGGATTCGTATAGTCCGTAATCATTGGCATAGGGAACTACTAGAGAGTGTATTTCTTATGAACAATAGCACTCTCCATTCAACGGCGCGTGGAAACCTTCTCCATACTTTAATCTGGAGTCTATGATCCATATAATTTATATTGTCGTAATGTGTCTTTACACTCCTACAGCAGTTTGAAATCGTCTCAATTATACTCGCAGTGTGTACCGAGGGGCCCAATTGTTAGACGACCGTTCCTTCAGTCCCATACTTTTGGGCCTTCCAATGATTACCTAAGTGAACACTCCTTGCTATCATTCAGCTACAACAGGTTATAAGGCCTGACAGCTTTCTGCACTAATGCGTGCTTTCACGAGCGTCTTTTCGCTTGTAACGCCAACATCTGGGTGTGAAACTCGGTACCGGCCAGTACGATCGGTTCATAAAATACCACTATCTTGTACACTTTACTACATCGCCTTTCCAAATCGGCATGATAAAGACGTATCTTGGAGCACAATCAACGAGGTTAATAATGAGAAACTTTCCATAAACTTCTTAAACCAGTGCTTCTGCGCGTCCTGAGAGATCAATAAAGTCCAGACATATGTGGGCCCGACAGTGACCTTCTATCCCCTTTGGAAAAGTTGCCTGTTCTCGAACGTATGAATTTTTTCCTAAAAACTAAAACGCGCCAGAGCACTAGATACTGACTCTTACGAAATATTCAATGAATCAGTACAACTAAGGAACAGGACGAGAAAAGAGCTAGGTAACTAGGACTGAAAGCATGCTAGCAAGCACACAACGAAATAAAATCCATCATCATATCCAAGAAAGACTTAAGCAACAGTTTGCCTAAGACCTGTGTAAGCGAATTAGAGTTTCAGTGATAACCATGTGATTTACAACATATAGTGAGACAGGAGACCCCATGCGCCATTTTGGGACTAAGAGCAGGAGCCAAAACGATATCGGAGCTAAATGAAACTGCCAACTCATGCAAAACGGAGAGGATCTGATCGCGTCAAGGTGTCGCACAGCCAACGCGGATATGAATGACAACCGAATACTATATGAGCTACATCGCATTAAAGACGATACATCGAATTGATCACGAACATAAAGACATCTAATCATGAAGTGTACAGTGTTTGAAATACACAATATAGATACTATAAATTAAAACATAAATGATATAATGAAAAAATAATGTGTACAACGATAAGGTATATGTTGAAGCCATGTGTATACTAAAAAATCACTAAATTTTAGGTTTGCTACTCTAATAATTTAACTATGTCAGTACCAGCCCATACGCTTTCTTCATTTCCTTTGCACTTACATTCCAGTAATTATCTAGAAAGATTGAACAGCAATAGTTCTCCTACAATTATCTGGTCCGGTTACAACACCTAATATAACATAATACTTATTGCCTAGGGGTCGGCCAATTATGTACCGCTCACCATCGACATTAACTTGCCCCGAGACCCGCCCCTAAATGCGGCCAACGGTCTAATGCGGTACTCCAAATTTTTACCTTCGCGCACACCCCCCCAGCCCGCTCCCCGCTCAATGCGCCGACGTCCTAGTAGGTGGAACTCCGATGTCTAGACCCGCCCCGCCACCTAACACCGAGATTTAATAAACTTAAATCCTGAAAATGGATTCTTTCACCTCATATGATGGTAGATTCGACGAACCGACAAAATTCCACTGAGAAGTGCTTTTGTAAAAAGAAAGTGTCTTTTGCCTCAACATGTTCCATCATATCTCACCTTGCCCATTTAATTGTGTCATTCTCACCTGTTGATAATAAATTGCACGCATAATGAATAACTCATTAAACAGAGCCAGTATAACTATTATCTCACTAATACCAAACAAAAGTTTCCTTTTTGTAAACTTGTATTCGAAGTTTTTTCCACGAACATGAATTGAGAATATCCTAAATAAAAATTCAAGTTTATATTGAAAACCACTCACAAATTTTTAAACGAAAAGTTAAGAAAAGTGAACGCATTTTTGTTCCAGCTAGTCAACCAGGCGCGAATTTTATGTTATCGAGGAAACGCGGGACGTAGGCCGGGTTACGGGTTTATGAAACTAGAACGCGGGGCGGGCGGGCGCGGGGCCCGGGCGCAAACGGAGTATGGGGCCACGGTACTGGGTAAATCCGAACATAATATACTACGCGGGCGCGCGGTATGCGGGTTAAAATTTCTATTCATAAACTCGAACTTCAAACCCGCCCCAGTTGCCACTATACCCTATTCATTTGCCCTGCTTGACAGGCTACATAGTGAGTATATATCCAATATCCATTTCACCTCCTTTCCAAAGATCTTAGCCTTTCTTTAAGAAAGATACAAACCTCACTCCTTGATTCTACCACTCTGTGGTGTCCCCATTCGTTGCATACCAACAATAAATAAATTCAATTTCATAGGAAGAAGTATGTAAATTGAATTAATAATTTCAAGTAATAACACACAATTTATGGACTTCAACAGGGTATAGCCTATATATAATAAATACATTAAAATAAATTTACAGGTCCAGCATTTGTCATACTTTATTAATAAAATTTTAAAAAAAATTTTTACATTCACTGTAGTCATAATATTATAATAAATCCTGATTTATATTTAAAATTCATATATACAAACCAAAAATTACATCATAAACAGTCCATCTATTCTCACGAATTTATCTTGCGCATTCTTCCGTCCATAATGTTGTTAATTATCAAACCACAAAAAACAATTTTACTTACAACACATGGCATTATATGATGGCTCAATTAAAATTAGATTTAGGATAGCTTCTGAGATTATCTTTAACTAACACACTGTTAATACAATGGGTCAAAAAAATTATAGCCAGGTCCCTCAGATTTGTTGAGCCTTACATCTAGGTTTATTAGGACCTACTTGACATCATTAATGGACCTAGATATAATTCACTTTACTCTAACAAAACTTGTATCAACCTTGTGCCAAGTTTTGGGCCATTACTAGATGCTTTATTATTGGTTTAAAAAAAATATTCCAAAATTTTGAAACGTAATTGTTAAAATAATCTGAAAATATAATGATAACAAAAACCAAAAAAATTTGTTTTTGATGAAAGCAAAAAACCAAAAAGTTAACACCATCTTAATTGAAACCAATTTATAACACTCTTTTAATATCAAGAACCCAAATGCAATTTACCATAAATGTTTCAGTTAATATTAAAGTAAAAAAGAATATTATACAACCTCTTGATCAATAAATTAATTAATTATAATTTAAAATATTAATTTATTAAATTATCTCTAATACATTGAGTGCTAATTTACTTAATAATTCAGTGAAGTAAAACCTGGGAAAGCTAAGAACGAATTTTCTGTTCCAGGCTGAATGAAAGCAGAGCAGATGACAAATTTCACTTAAATAATACCATCAATCTCTTTCTCTTGATAACACAAATGAATTCTACTCTTCCTTCTTTACTCCCATCTTCCTCTTCATCCTGCTGAACGGCCCTATAGTTGTGTCCATAATGTACATATAGATCACCTGGCTCCATGAACAATATGCCCTCAAGTTCTCATAGTATTCCGGCGCCATCTCCTTCACTCTGTAGAGCTTGCTCCCCGGAATTCTCGGAAAATCATGGTGCTCATTGTGATACCCAACGCTCCAAGTAATCAGATTCAAAGGCCCGTAGTAGGAATAAGTCTCCTGATCCGGATGGAAGATGTAGTGCTCGGAGATGAAGTGGCCTGCCATTGGATGCATTCCTCCTCCGACGAAGGTGGAGAGAATCAGATAGGCCAGCGACTTCCATCCGTGAAAATACACCATGGAGGCGTCGAGGAGGACCTGGATGACGAGGTTGATGAACTCCCAGATTCCCGGAGGCTTGGGCTTGAGGAAGAGGGGCCGAAGGGCATAGAAGAAGAGCTGGAGGACGACCCAGATGGATTTGGTGATGGCGTTCTTGACTGAATGAGCCTCAGCATGGCTGGGGATGTCCATGTCGATGCCGTCCATGCCTTGGAAGCGGTGGTGCTCGAGGTGATATTTTTGAAATGTGACAGACATCGGGATGCCGATTGGGAGGTTGGAGAAAATCCCGAGCCAACGGTTGTGGGATGGGCTCGAAAAGGCCAGGTTGTGGCTCAGTTCGTGGATGGCAAGGAAGAGGTTGTGGTTGAGGAAGGAGCCAAATAAGTATGCAACAGTAAGTATCTTCAGCCAAGAGGAGTTGTGGAGGTATGTTGCAGTCCATAGCTGGAGAACAACAACTGCACTGATCTGAACCACCAGATCCATCATACAATGGTAACAACAACAACAACAAAAGCACAAAATTTACAGCAGGAATCATCAGTAGAATCAACAGCTTTGGCATTCATAAATGAAAGCATTAATTTGTATACCCATGTACAGAACGTGTAAGCTCAAAAGAAATCATCGACTAAACACATCAGAAATATGAAAACATAGCATAAATAGCATGCATGTTGAGAGATTCAGTTGTGTGCTGTGTATAACATATGTTGAATCCATCCCTAGATCAAGACCTAAGGTTAGCTTGAATATTTTGTTGCCCAACTCGAATCAAACTTGAATCATAGTTAGAAAGCTTTGTTTTAGAGTTGAGGCTTCCTTACACGAATCTGAATTGATGCCAGGCCAAAATATTTTTGGAAGGCAGACGAAGGGATGGAATGTAAAATCAGATACGACATAAAACCGAAAGAAAATGAGATGGAGTTTTGAAGCCTGGTAATTTGAGTCTACAAGAATTAATTTGGAGTAAGAATCAGTGCCTGAAGATTGTGAGCACAATTTATCTCTACACAAAGAGGGGTGGAAGGTAGTGGAAGAAAATTCAAGTCATCTTCTTCATTTTTAAAATATCGAAATCCAAGGATACTAAAACTAAACAAAGTAGCTCTCTCCTATAATAAATTCACCACGTTCATCAGGTTAATTCTATATAATGATAACAAGAACACAATTTTATGAAGCAGCTACACGATCTTGGCTACAATGGCTGTAACCCTCTCTGGAAATCCCAAACTAGAGAGCTGTTTTCTGTGTTGAAAAGTATCACATAATATGCTCGATTTTAACCATCCATTTACTAAAGGGTGTTAACATGGCTTACAGATTGATTAAAAGTTAAATTAAATTTTGGATCAAATCAAAATTAACTTGATCCAAGCGAGCTGACTAACGAAATGTTTTAATGACTCGAGATTTTTATTAATTCAATCATGAGTCAACATAGGATCAGATTAAGCTATCTAGAATTAAATCTATTAAAAAATACAACAAAGAGAACAATAACTAAGTCTCTTTTTTTTGTATAACAACAACCAAGTCTTTATTCCACTAGATGAGGGCGGCTACATAATTTTTTTATTTTCATTGCACTCTATTAAATAATAAATTCTCGTTTATCAATTATCAAAAAATATTTTTATTTATCTCTAAGTATATAGGATCCTTTATGATAGTTTTCTATCATGTTTATTTGATATTCCTCTTTCTCATTTTACATGAGCAAGATTCAATAACTCAATTCTCTTTACTGGAACTTGTATTAGTCTACAACTTAGGATTGATTAAGAAAAAAAAAATTCATAAATATATAAATATAATCTGCTTTAGTATATTGGTGTTTTGGCACTTACCTAATGAATGACTATATTAGAGCTTCCTTCAAGCTTTATTTATTGTAACGTTTTTTATCAAAAAAATTCTATTTCTAACCATTATATCAAGATGAACAACAAGATTTAAGTTGATTGAATAAAAAAGACTTTTATGACTATAATTTTGACTACGAGATCGAAAATTAATTGAAAGTTGAATGGCTTTGGCTTAGATCAACCTTAAATCAATAAAAAATGAGCCGGTCCTAGCTTGAAATTTTTTAATTCAATCTTATTCTGGAGTCAGATCAATTCGAAATTGGATTGTTAACATCCTTATTTAACAGTAAAATTAACCAAAATATCTCTTGAAATCTGAAACTGTTTTTCCTACAACCTTCAATAGTTGAAGTTTAACTTCTAACACAGAATTTGCAGAAGCAGCACAAGGAAATATAAAGAATGATATCTAAGTTTGTGCTATATGTCTTATAAGCCTGATATGCCTATAGCTTGAGCAATATAAAATGACGTAAGAAATGAAACATTAGTGAAGAACCAGTCATAAATTCATCCTTGAAGAGTGAGATTAGCAAAGACCAACTGAACTTCAATGCAATTGAATAATAGAACAAAGAATATGAAGGGCATATATTTCAGCTGATTTGAAGATTCAATATAAACCAAGTTCTTCATTCTAGAATTTGCTAGGCCAAAGAAGAACAAGTAAAGGGTAAAGATACGCACATCAATGTAAAAGTTTGTTGATCTGACTAAAAGCTCACAGATAGGAACATATTGAATTCAAGGACGAAATATTCCTCAAGAAATGGCTGCAAATGACTTGAGGCCAACAAGGAGCAATCAAATATAAATTCTCCTTTGTTACAGTCCATCAAGGTATGTAAACAACGATGGTGCTTTCAATCCAATGTCACAAAATGGATCCAAGATGTCAAATGTGCCCAGCAAGTCATCTAATCATAGATTATTCAGAGTGAAAGAAGATGAAATCTTCACCTCTTCAATCTCGCAGCAAAATCTGCATTACAGCCAATCTCAAACCTTATCAGATCCGAGAAATACAACCCTTGATCTCTATGAATGTGACGCCCAAAAGAAAGCAGCGAGCGAGGATTATTCGGTAGCAACCCAATTCAAAAAGAGCAGAGCAGAATGAACTTGGATCACGCTATTAGTTATATAGCTCAGGATAATTCATTCTGAGGTCAAAATAGTGAGGCTAATGATAGAAATTTTATAGTTTAAGTTTGGTTGAGTTGAAGTAACACCGGAATGGGCGACAAGTAGTTCCCAAAAGCTAAACATAAGAACAATTGATTAACTCAAATTCAAGAAGGAACGAAAGGCGAAAATCAGAAACACGGTGGATCTACAACGCCATTATCGAAGAATCACAGATTCCTCCAACCGACAACAATGCGAGCAAACTACGGCAGTAAAACCGCAAGAAATCCAATCGAAGAAGCATAGAATCACTCTCCAATACCTTCATGAAAGCCCAGGGGTCCGGGCCGAAGAGCTCCCGGATCTGGGGGTACTTCGCCAGGATCTCCTTCCTCCGCGTCGCGTGGGGCTCATCGGTGTAGGACCAGAAGAAATCCGTCGCCATGACCCCCTCCTCTCTGTCCACTCCTCCGTCTCCTCCGCCCCCCATTTCTCCCTCTTTCTCTTCCTTCTGCTCCGAGCCCAATAACGCTCGAAAGCCAGAGAACGAGAGCTCTTCTCGCCCCTTCCCCTCTCGGCGTTCTCTCCCCTTCTCTGCTGTGAGCAAACCCCAAAAAAAGTCAGAATCTTTGAGAGGGCGAAGAACCGCGAAAAAAGCCTAAGACGAGGGAGGATCGGAACTCCATTGATTTAGAAGAACGAAGCCGATTCGTTCTAAGAAACGACGATTGACAGCCTTTATTTATTTATTTATTTATTTATTTATTTATTTATTTATTAAAAATCCACATGGTGGGAAATATTTAAAGAGTTTTTTTTAGTAATTTATAACCTATAAAATTATCTTATTTAATTATTAAATATTTAAAATTTAAATATTATTTTAAAAATATCGTCAACACATTAATATTATTTTTATTGTGATTTCTATAAAATGGATATCTTGAATTTTTATTTTATGAAATATTTCTTCATCAATTATGAAATATTATATTCACATTATGTATCGAATTACTGAAATGATATATTTTTACTAATATTTTGTATTACTAAGTAATATTTAATGATTATTATTTATTTCTAAATTATTTACGTTATGATGACTAATTTAATCATAATTGATGACTAATCTAATTATAATTAGATTGGCTTAGACGACAAATAATAGATGAAGATTATAGTATAAAGTGGGTAATATTTATATTTTAATACTTAAAAATAAATAAGATAATTTTATTTATCATGCACTTAAATTCCCTTTTTTTAGCAAAGCCAAAAACGCTCTAAGCTTGTTTAACAACAACAACAACAACCAAGGCTTAATCCCACTAGGTGGGGTCAGCTATATGAATTCTTTGTTTTCATTGCGTTCTATCAATTACCAAATTTTTATCTAAGTCTAAGTAATTAAGATTACTCATTATAATTTTTTATCATATCTTTTTTAGTCTTCTTCCTTTTTGTATATGGACAAGATCCAATAGCTTGATTTTTTTAATTGGAGCTTCAATCAGTCTATAATTTATATGTTCAGACCATCTAAGCTGACTTTCTCAAAGTTTATCCTTAATCAGTGCAACACCAATTTTCTTTTGGATATACTCATTTCTCATTTTATCTTTTCGTGTATATCCACATATCCACCTTAGTATTCTCATTTCTATAATATTTATTTTATTTGTATATTTTCTCTTTATAGGCCAGCATTTAACACCATATATCATCGCTGGTCTTACTATAGTTTTATAAAATTTACCTTTAAGTCTGGATGAGTTTTTTCTATTGTACAACACACTAAAAGTATTTCTCTATTTTACCCGTTCTGCTTGAATCCTATTAATAACATACAAAATATTGAGTCACTAACATTTAATTTTATTATTATTTTGGGCAATATCATATTTCATCATTTTTTCCTTGATATCCTTTGATCCGGAAAAATTCATGTACTAGAGATTTGTAGAACTTTTTCTTATTTTTTGAGCAAATAAAAATCTTTCGAATTAGATTATAGATTAAAAGAAGATATGACTAAAATATTATAGTTGTGCCCATAAAACTTTATATATTGAAATGCCTAAATATTGGACCAAATTATAATGATTGAATCTAAAAAGTCTAAAAATGTTGAACGAAACTCGAATAATTGAGCCCGAGAAGTTTGAGCATCTTATCCCAAAATGAACCTTGGATGGGCATAATTGCGATTGTAGATCAAGCTAGGCAGCAGAAATCTAACAAAAGTGGTGGTATGTACACTGGAGTCTTAAAAAAGTCTCTTAGTCAAAGGGAAAAAATCATCTATTTATAAATGAGGGTGTGGTAGGTAGGCCTGTAAATGGGTCAGATCTTGATCCAATCCGATCCGTGATCAGAATCGATTATCTCCAAAAAATCGACCCGCTCCATTTAAGTATTGTCGGGTCGGATCCGGGTCGATGCTGATCCGACCAGAAAAAAATTCGATCCGGAATTTATAAGTATGAAATTATTTTACGTATTTATATATTTATTATTTAATTGCATATGTTAATTGTTGTTTTATTTTATGAGGTTTTGAAATGTGACTGAGACCTATAATTATTAAAAAGGCTATTGCAAATTATTTTAAGCTCAGTAACCAGGAAGTGCTTGCATTATGAAATGAGATAAATAGCTACAAATATTTTTTACCGTTAAGATAAAATATTTAGTACTAGCTTTAACAGAACTGCGTTTTATTTTTTGTGTAATATTTTCATTCAACTATTGGTTCTATGTTTTGTAATATTGTAATATAATGCTGATGTCAGTGATATGATCTTTAAATGTTTATATATTATCCTTATATTTTCTACTATAATGAATTTATATTGTAAATTTTAGTGATCAAAATTTTATTTAAAAATATAAGAATATATATACAACTAATAGTTGTAGTAATTGAAAAAATAGTGTTAAATTATGTAAAAAAAGTTTCAAGTCGATCCGAAATCCGATCTGAAAATTCAAACCGTGGTGGGTCATGGAACGGATCTGGGTTGACCTCAATTCGATCTGATTTTTAATCTGATCCAAATATATTGGAATCGGATCCGGGTCAGGGTCAACCCGATCCGGATCCGATCCATTGACAGGCCTAGTGGTAGGCAAAAGATCAATGGTGGCAAGGATAACTGCTGCTTGAGATTGAAAGCCAAGACATATCATTAAGGAGGCTTTTCGAACTAATTTCCATCTTTAAGCTCCCAAATACATTATTGAGGATTTTGAACTACCATGTTTTATAATTTGAGTAAATTCTTGATTGATGGCCTTGTTCACCTTAATAAAATTATCTGAAAAAGTTTTAGTCGGAGTCTAAAAATCTTTCTCTAGTTGTTCAATTGTAATGGTTTTAGTTCTTTTGTAGTAGCCTTCAATTTGTTTAACATCTCTATTTGTAATAATCCTAAACTTTTCCCTAAACAAATATTTGTGAAAACGGCACCACTTGAGATGACATTGAATTAGTTATCATTTTCTCCGCTATTTCTTTTTCGTAACAATTAGTTGCTCTATTTTAATGACATTTGATATAATAAAATTGTCAACTACTCTGATTGATGTTAACAGCGTTAACCCACCTGCCTCCACTTTATCACTGTTCACTTCTTTGAAAATAAAGTAAGTTGATTATATTAAAAATTGTATAGGATATGAAATAAAGTTGATTGATTTATCGTGAATTGTGTTGGATGTGAAATAAAGTGATTGTTTAATGTTGAAATTTGTGTGAGATGAGATATAAAATAATTAGATAACTCAACCAACCAGGATCGAGTTGAGCTGATATTTCAAACTCTATTAATTGAATGTGAAATAAGTTTAGGGGTTCTGCTCTTTCCAATTAGAAAACCCGGAAGACGTACAACATCAATATACGATGTTCATCATTTTTTTCAAAACTTCGCGATAAATGGGTTGGTGATGCAGAGCCAGATCACCAGCATCAACAACTGCGTTATAATCTACGACCTTGAGCGTAGATTATAACAATTTTATCTTGTACATAGTTATCTTTATTTCTGCACATTTTATTTGGGTCGTTTATTGAGTCAAACAATATGTTTTTATGTCGGTGGGAATGCCCACTATGGTGTCCTGTAATTTTTTTTAGTGTTGTTTGGTCAATTTGGGTTAATTAGATTCAAATTGAATTATTTATATTCAATTTGAGTCAAGTTAAATTCAAATTAATCAAATTACTTTGGATTTGATTCAATTGAACCAAGGTATACTGAGTTGGGTTCAATTGAGATCAGTCGGGATCGTCATGAGTCTTAATTGGGTCAATTTAATTCAAATTAGATTGAGTTTGATTTAATTTGAATCAAGCTGGGTAAGTTCTATATAGTTTTGTTGGCTGTGAAGGAACGAAGAAAGAGAGACTTGTTTGCAATTTCACCATTAAATCAAGCTGCCCTAAATGGATCGGGATTTTTTCCTCTGTTGGCCGCACACTTCTCTGCTTGAGCCGGATCGCGCATTCCTTCCACGCCACGCCAACCGCCGGTCCTCCACGCACGTCGCCGGCCTCGCCGAATCTCTCGCGCACGTTGATGGCCACGTCTTCCACTCCCGCGCCGTCCTCCGCGAGTCCGGTATGCGTTCCGCCCAAGCCTTCTACTCCTATAAAACGGCCGACAGAGACCGATGAAAAAAGGCGTTTTTGATTATCTGTGAGCGATTCTACTCAGAGCTGAGTTTTGAAGAGATCCGGGTAGGTGGCCTAGGATTTCTCGCCGGCACTGCGGCAGGTGGCTGCATTCGGCGTTTTCTCCACAGATCGGAGCCGAGCAGGTGGCTGCGGCTTCGTTTCAGGAACGACTCAGAGATCCGGACAGGTGGTCGCGGATTTCGTCGTCGGCACGGCAGCAGGCGGCTGCGTTCGGCGTTCTTCCACTGTTCGAAGCCGGGCAGGTGGCTGCGGCTTTGTTCGGGAACGATTCGGTTTCGTCTGAGGCTACGGCAGGGGGCTGAGGCTTCGACTTTGAGATCCGATTTTCCTTGGTTTGCTTATCTTGCTTCTTAGTTCTCGAGTTTGCTGTGTTTCCCTATTTTCTTTCCCTTTTATGGTGCTGTTTATGTTAAATTTCCCTGCTCAGTATTCTCTATTAATTCCTGTTGGCAATGGCTGCCGTGTGCTCAAATAGACTGAATTCTTGCTTGTTTTGATCTTATGCCTTTATTTTCATATAAGCTCTAGTTAATATTGAGTCCCAAATGTTTGTTATTGAGAGTGAAATTCAAATTTAGTGAAGGTTTTGGTATATTAAATAATTTGGATGAATTATCATGTGTAGGAATCTCAAGGTAAATATGTATGTGGTGATTCATCTTGAAGTTTGATAGTTAATTATCTTAATTGCATAAGTCTCATGATTTTGCTTGGACTGCATGTTAATTCATCGCAATTATTTCATAACGTTTATGTGGAAGAAAAAATTATTATATTTAATATAATTTAAAAAAAAACTTGGTTTAAATCTCCTCTTCATAGCATTTAGTAATATAATTTATATAAATATAAACTTAGGCGCTAACTTAATATTGGTAGCGTTAGGATCGACTTAAAATCGTTCCCCGCGCTGCATCAGTTGGCCTCAAACGCATTTCTAACTCTTTCAAATCCTATAAAGCGTGAGATTATATCCTACAATATTTCTGATTTGCATACATGTTGATGTCACAGCATAGTTATAAAACATTATATAGTAAAATTAGAGTAATTGTTATACATGTCTCTGAGGTCAAAGGTTAATATAAAATAAGTCTATAAATTTGAGAAATTTAAATCAAAGTACATGAGATTCAATCTAAAATATCTTTTAGGTCATTTTGTAATTTTTAATGTTAAGTTATATGAAAAATATCTTTATATAGTTCTTACTTTTAAAAATTATTTAAATAAAAATAATTTTTTTTGGGTAAATTACACTCAGATTCTTGAGTTTAAGGCTTAATAGTGCATAGGTCTACGTTATAGTATCGGAGTCCCAGAGTTTTAATAAATTATTAAATGGGACTTTTTTATTTTTTTATTATTAAAAATAATTTAAAATTACCATTATACCCCTCCCCCTCTCTCTTCCCCGATCCCCACGCACGAGCGAGCCGCGTGGCTGTTGGCGGGTTCACGGCCCAGCGGCGTGTGCGATCCACCGGTCGGTGTAAGTTAGAGGGAGAGGCGGCACGATCCCCGTGCAAGCGCGAGGTCGCGCGGCTGCCGGTGGGTCGCACACGTCGCACGACTGCCGGTGGGTCGCACACGCCGCACGATTGCTGGGCGGGTCCGACGGCCTCGCGAGTGAGCAGAGATTGAGAGGGGAGAGAGGGGAGAGGTGTAATGATAATTTTAAAAAAAAATTAATGATAAAAAAATAAAAAAAGTCCCATTTAATAATTTATTAAAACTCAGGAACTGATGTTATAATTTTAAAAATACGGACCTGTGCGTTATTAAGCCTTAAACTCAGAGACTTGAGTGTAATTTACCCTAATTTTTTTAATAAACAACTATAACATAATTTTAGAGCTGGATGGACCCAAATACAATGTTTTTTGTTTCACATTATTGCATGGAATAGTGTCTACTTCAGTCCTCAGTGTAATTACCATTAACTTATATTATCAAATTTATTCTTGGAATTAATTTAATGATTTAGATCAATGTTGGATCAGATCAAATAAATTCAAAATCCGATCCACTAATCTTAAACTATCGTTAGATCAGAACGCCTTTTCACTCTTGCCTTGCCTCATCTAAAAATAATAATAATAACATCGATTTTTATCAACCATTTTTGAATTCGATCTCGGATCGGATCAGTTAAGATTCGACCCGACTCGTTGTCAGATCTAGTGCGACTCGCGATTGGAGTCCAAATTATTAGATCGTGTGCTAACGGAGCTCAGCCTTTACCCGATCGCACCGCTCAAGCCGGCCAACGCCCCGTCCCGCCCTTGCTGCCTATCTCGCCGCCCCATGTCATCGTCGTCTCCACGGAAGACAGGCCCAAGAAGCCGCGCACCTGCAAGTGCACCCTCCCTCGTCTGCGCGAGCGGCAGCTCTTGCGGAATCCACCGGCGCTAGCTTTCACGTCGCGTAACGTGGTCCCCAGCTAAGTTCCTCGACCGTATCCACGGCGGATCCGCTGGATTTCTTTTTTGGTGACTCATCAAGCCCCAATATCTACTTCTCCTTTAACGGTTAATCCTTCACTGAGCTCATTTATGCGAGGGCTGTTGCGCGCTTATCTCGGGGTTCAATTAGCTATTGAGTGATCTCTGCGTTTGGTTGCGGCCATTATTTCTGGAAGTCTGAAACTTTGAGGTTTTATATGCGTGTAGCTCTATTTCTGGTTTGTTGTGTGTGATTATCTGCCCTAATCCGAGTTGATAATTCCTTAGCTACCATCAAATCACATTTTTCCTAAAATTTTGACAGGTTTTCTTGTGTGATTGTGAACATCTGATTATCATGATCAACTGAAAACTCGTTAGTCATAATTCACCTTTTATAATCTGCTGATCTCTTAGTGACATTCTTTTCACATTCTGTCCCACATCAATATCAGTTTTCCGGTGTTTTTACATGATTTAAACGCTTTAGGTCTTCAAAGAAACATTTAAGACTTTCTGTCTGGTAAAAACTGTTCCTTGCTGTTGGTTTTTCTAAAGCATTTGCTTAAATGTTTGTTGTTCGGCAGGTAGTAAATGGATGTAGAGAAAAGTAAGCAAGTTGATTGCGAGGAGGAGTATGTCTTACTTGACTTGGACGATGTTTGCATGCAAGCTGATATTGCAGCCAGTGTTCCTTATGTTATTTCGGTGAGTATATAATTTGTGGTACTTTCACTTTTGGTTAATAGGAATTATCTTAAGTAAAGAGGAAGCTGCATCAAATTAAGATGAACTCATATGCTTGTAAGCAGCTCCAGAAGATAAGTTTGCTTAAAAAATAGTAGTTTACTTGGAGGAGTTTGTACTCTTATTAAGCATCCCTTATGCTTATACATTATTATAGATTTGAAGGTATGAGGCTTCAGATATGAACTGTGACTGCTTGTATTTCTGCAGGGATTGAACACATTGAATCCTACACTAACTATTGGTGATCGTCTGAAATTGGTATGTAATAAACAATTTACTTGTTGAGATCATGCTGTAGGGAAACCTACATCTTCATCTTGAAAAATACATTGCTGACATGTAAGAATACTTACTTTTCTTAGTGTCTCTTTGAATCAATCAACATATATATGTTGATTTGATTACTCATTTCATGCAACAATTTATTGGTGCATGATATAATAACGCAAAAGATTGGAAGTGTACCTACCATTCTTCACATTATACTCCTTGTGGGTAGCAACAATACTTGAAATTGATGAATGAGAGTCTAATTGAACACGTGGCTTAGTATATTGACAAGTTTGTACACTGTCTTTTGACCTCCAAAAGTTTTTCATTATCTGCTCTTATCCTATGACTTAAATTTCTTCCAAACTATATTAACATAGATTTACTTAGTAGTAAGTTATGTATAAGATAATGTAATCTCTTGCATTATCTTTGTTTCACTGCAGATTGGGGAGTACGAGGAAACAGTTGGTACATGCTATATGTTCTCTGAATGTGGTGAGCATTGAAAACCAAATTTAAATGCTTTGCCTTACTTATTTTTTATTTCTGCTTTCTCCCTTTCAACGATTATCACAAGTTAATCGTCTTTGGGTAATAACTATTGTCTTTACATATTGAGGAGAGGTTTAATTAAAACCTTCATTATGGTTTTAAGCTGAATGAATTCTTGGTCTCATATCATCATCATTGGTTTTATCCCCACTACTTGTGCTATGTTTTATAAGTCATTTTTCTTCAATCGTAATTGTATTTTGTGTATAACATCTAGTTAAGCTACTCCAAGGTATTTTGTAGCTTTATCTCGAGTATTTGAGGTTGGCCATAGAGTGAATTACTATTCATTGCATTGTCCTACTAAATTTTGAAGGCTTGCTATTTCCATAAGGTCAACCACCAAACTTGTTCGTTGTTGCTTGAGGCTAATAATGTTATTTTCCATTCTTCTTTAATATAGTCATCTATTCTATCATTTCCATCTTGAATCAAGGGTTGCGAAACGAATCCAACTAGATCTGATAAAGGCAACACAAAGTTAAACTGATAAATAAATGGGTCAAAGTTGATGGCCTGAGCCTGATCTAAACTTTTTAATGGTCTATGTATAGCTCATGTTTGTTTTGAGTCAGCCGGTCAACTTGACTTGTTTATAAGACACAATGGGGATCAATTTGACCTGAATCAATAATGTGTAATCGGACCTTAAACGGCTTACCCGTTTAATAAATGGGTCAAAAGCATATGTGAAACCAACCCTAATCTGAAATTTCTGTTTTGAGTTTTTCCAGCTTGAATCATATATTGCCACTCCTAATTCAAGCTCAAACCTCTCTCAGCTTGCTTATTTCCATCAGACAAGCTTAGTTTGATTGGGTTCCCACTGGAAGCCTGAAAGCAAAGGCCAATGGGATTGATCAGTTGAAATCTCACTTCTTTTTTGCAGATGGTGAAACAGTTGAGAAGAACAAAGAACACAAAGGAGATTCAAATCAAGCCCCATCTAAGCAAATCCGGCACGTTGCTACTGCACACAAAGTCCTTAAGTTCAGACTGGAGGCTGGTGAAAATAGTACAGATGGCCAGTGATGCTACTTCAGAAGGTTAGAATAGCTTCTCGTCCTATCATTTCTTTTATCTACTTTTCAAGCTCCGTTAATGGCTTTCATCTTTTTATCTTCTACCATGCACACATAAATGATAACATGCACAGCTTTCCAATTACTGATTCTTTGTAAATAGTAGACTTGTGGGAGCTGCTGCTATTTGGCAATGGTGATTTCTTTCCATAACATTAAAATTTTTCCTTTCAACTTGTTTTGTATAAAATAGTCCTCGGTAAATTTTCAAGATTTTCTTTGTATCAGTAATCATAAGTAGTGCTGATAATGAGTTGAGTTTGAGCGAATCAAAATTTTCAAGTTTAAACTGGCTTGAGCTCATAATCTAAATCAATTTTGATTCAAGCCAACTCAACTTGAAATATTTGAGTTGAGAAATGAAAACCTTTTATTTGGGGGCCGTACGCCCAAAATTTTTCATGTGGTTCCTTTTTTACAAATTTTTTTAAATTTAACTGTTAAGTTGTTATTTTAAAAAATTAATTTAACTATTAACTATTGACTCAGGGATTTGAGTGTAATTATTTCAAAAAAAAAAGTTTTGCATGACTCTGAGGTATTTTTATGAATTTTTTTTATTATTTATCATTTACTTGTAGAGATAATTTTATGAATTTTGGTCCCAATTAAGATATTATTATTTTGTTAAATTTTTTTACTAATACGCTATAAGATTATTTTCATTTGTAAATTTTAATATTTTTTAAAATATTATTTTGAAATATTAATATTTATTTTTTAAATTTTACATTTTTATTGCAAAAATATTAAGAGAAATGTTAGAATTGAAGAATGTAATGATCTTTTAAAATATATAATTGGTTCAAATTAATTAAAAATGATCAAAATTTACATTTTCATTAAAACAAATTAGTGGAAATGATAAGCTTTTAAAAGAGTGATCAAACTTGTACTTTTACAATTTTAGAAATTTTAATCAAAGTTTTTAAAAAATTATATTTTGTAGTGCTCTTTTGACCCAGAGACTTGGATGCAATTTATTATGTGTTTGCGTTTATATTTAGTTAAAATAATTTTTGTGTAAAATATATCCCACTCTGAAATTATTTTAGCGAATATAAGTTCTTATATAGTATTTTATGTGAGATGAACATTTATGAACTCTAAGGCCCTGTTTGGTTGGAGGTCATTTTGGCCATGACCATGGCCAAAATAGCCTTCAACTATTTTATTAAATAATTTTTTATTTTTCATCCTCAATACATAAATTTTAATATAAAAAATTCACTTTATATTATATCTATACAATTTTTAACACATTATACTTAATTTTTTATTATTATTTTTTTAATAAAATGATTGGAGGTCATTTTGGCCATTGCCTGGCCTCCAACCAAACAGGGCCTAAGCTAAACTACTTTTCAATGAATCTTTGTGAGGCATTTGTACGTCTTTGTTAAGGCATATTATACTTAAATTTGGTGTAATGATATGTACAAGGATTTAAAAATCGGACCGGATCGGCCGAACCGTGAACCGGTCAGCCAACCGGTCCGGTTTAATTTTATAACCGGATCCGCTTAAAACCGGCCTGAATCGGTCTAAACTGCGGGTCAACCGGTGAATCGGTACGGTTGGACCGGTTGAGTTTAAAATTTAAAAAAAAAAATTTCCTAAACTCTGGGTCCTTAACTCAACCTCCGTTCTGCGGCCTCTACTCGCGCAACAGTCACGAACTCGCGATTTCTCTCGCCTCGCACTTTCCTCTCCAGCTTCCATTCTTTCGAAATGATTTAGTATTTTAGTATTTTAGTGATATAAAATGATGAAATGATTTAGTATTTTAATATTGATAAAGCATATATATTTGTTCAGCTTTTTTAATGATGTACTAAAATATTTTGTTGGGTTATTGTTATTTCGATTTGCTTAGAATTATTTTTTGAATTATTGACATAAAATATTATTTATTAAATTCAATTATTAAATATTCATTTTATGTCATATTATTGTGTTGTTGTGTGAATAATATATATCTTAACTATATTTATATAATATTTTATTAGTTTTTTAATTTTTATTTCACCCCGGTTCGACCATTGAACCTTGAACCTTTCAGTCTACCGGTTCTGAAGTCGGTCTGATTTTCAAAATCTTGTATGTATAAATAATTTTTTAAAAATTATAAAATTATTATTTAAAAAAATATTTAATTTTCATGATATATATAACTTATATGTTACAACATCAAAATAACTCTGAATCAAACATTCCATAGATTTTATCTATTATTAGATTCTATCTCGTAAGTAAAAATAAATTATCATTTTTTCAAAAAAAATTTATGACATCCTTGCAGTAAGTAACAAAGAATAATTCCTTTATTACAGTTAAACTGAAAATTGGAAATGTGAATAAGTATTTTATTTCACTCTTCTTTTTTATAAAATAATTACTTTTATATTTATTTTGATAGAATATTTATTTTATAAAATTTTTATTTCATATTTTATGCAATATTTATTTTTTTCGCTCATAAAATATTTATTCATTATAAAAAATATTATTCCAAAATTATTATTATTTACACACATACTGACATACACGTAAGCATATATATTCATCAATTCGTGTAAAATTATAGATGAGTTTTTTTTAATAACAAATATTACTTTTGTAGCAAAAAATAATTATTTTTATTACTTTTTTATAGAGACAATTGTCCAAATGAGGCTTCTCACTTAATTGTATTATTTTAATATTTTTACTATAAAGATAATGTTGATTATAAAAAATGATCAATCTTCATAGTTAAGTCAAGTAGTGGGTTAATTTACTTAATTTAAAAAATACAAGCACGTAAAGATAAATAGACATTAAAATAATTTCATAAGAGTATACTACATTCTCTGTCACTAAATTAAATATTGTTTCAAATCGGAAAACTTGCATTATATATTATAGGATAGATGGATTAAATATTAATAAAACTTGAAACTAAAATATCTCTGTGTCATGAGTAAAATTTAATTGAGTACATATGAATTATAGTACAATCAAATACCTATAAATAATTGAAAATAACTTAGTTGCTTTCAATGTAAGATGTACATGCGAAATCCTATTCTCGCTTTGGGACGTGAAAGTCAATAAAAGGCAGTGGTGATATACAATAAGAAAATTGCATGTACCATAATAAAAATTAATTTTTAGGGCAAATTATGCTGAGATCCTTGAATTTAATGCTTATATTGTGCCGGTTCATATTTTCAAAAGTATAACATCGGAGTCCTTGAGTTTTAATAAATATCAAATGGGTACTTTTTTATTATTAAAATTTTTTAAAATTACCGTTTTACTCTCGGATCGAGAGGAGAGAGAGAGAATAGTGGGGGTAAAATGGTATTTTTAAAAAATTTTAATAGTAAAAAAATAAAAAAAGATCCATTTAATAATTTATGAAAACTCAGTACCTCAATGTTAAATTTTAAAAACATGAACCTGCGCGATATTAAGCGTTAAATTCAAGAATCTAGGTGTAATTTGCCCTAATTTTTATTTGTTTAATATTAATAATTAAATATTTTTTGCATATTATTTTATATTTAAAATAAATAATTATAAAAATATTTTCTTATATTAATAAATGATTATATCTCTTTTTCTTTAAATAAAATAAAAAGATAAATTCTTTTTAATCTAGAGGAGATTATTCAAAATATAAAATAATGTATATAAATATTTAATTTTAAAAATTAGAAGTAGAAAGTTTATTTTTTAAAGTGCGGCTTGTTTAATACTTGATCTTCAACTAGGATCTAGAGTCAGATTCAATTTTTTTAAAAATAACTTATCATTATTTTATATTTTTTATTACATATATAAATTTTAATATTATAAAGCAATTTTATTTAGAGATTTTTACCCGTATGACACAAAAAACTTCAATATTTACTTATTAGACACCCTAAAGTTAAATATTACATAACACACACTTATTTATTTTAATTTTACAACCAACACACCCTAGTTAAAAAATTCTTATATTTTATTTAAGTAAACCATAATTAAGTTATATTTTAACTTAAATAAAGTTCATAAGAATAAAATCTAACTCTCGGTGCACCTTAACTTAAATCTTACATGTTAAAAACTATTTAAATCTATTATTTATGTAGAATATTTTAAATCTAATCGTTAGATGCTCATCTTAACGATTAGATTTAATTTAAGATACAAAAGGGGTTAGATTTTATTCCTATGAACCTTATTTAAGTTAAAACATAACTTAAGTATAGTTTACTTAAATAAAATGTAAGGATTTTTTAACTAGGGTGTGTTGGTTGTAAAATTAAAATAAATAAGTGTGTTTCATATAATATTTAACTTTAGGGTGTCTAATAAGTAAATATTGAAGTTTTTTTGTGTCATACGGGTAAAAATTCCTTTTATTTATATACCAATAAAATAATTAATTTTATTTTGTTTTTTTTATAATTTTTAATGTTAAAATTTTTTTATTTCACGGCATACATATTTTCAGTCTCCACTAAGAATCCCGTCGATCAGTCAGACCGTCGACACTCTCCGTCCTTTTTCTGGCAGAGATCAGACACTTTTCGGTCGATCGTCGTCGCCGGCGATGTCGGCTCAGAACGCTGGAACTTCACCATCCAACCACTCCCTTGCCTTTCGGGTGATGAGGCTGTGCCGGCCGTCCTTCCAGTCGGAGGACGCCGTCCTCCGCCTAGACCCCTTCGATCTCCTAGCCGGAGAGGATCTCTTCGAAGATCCCCGCGTGTCCTCTGCCGTCATCGATGATGCCATCTGGCGCCAAACTTACTCTGCTGGAGAAGGTGCGGGAGAGGATTTCAGCTTCCGCAACAGATTCCAGATCCGGAACCCTAGCGACGCCATTGCTCTTCCCGGATTTCTCATTCTTCCCCAGTCGTTCGGGTTTGACTACTTGTTCTGCCGCATTTGACTATTCGTTCATCTCTTTAACTAGATGTCTAACTTATCAGTGTGTCTTTTTTGTATCTAGGGCGATATATTTGGGGGAAACTTTCTGCAGTTACATCAGCATCAATAACAGCTCCAAGTTCGAGGCTAGGGATGTGATTATTAAGGTGACCTCTACATGCTTTCCATCCTCCTCATTATATTACTCTGATCTAATGGGCAATTTTATGGATGATTTTAATGCCAGTTAATTGTAGTGATTTTCTTCTACCAAGTGCCAACTATAACATTGATACTATTATTGCCAGCAACTGATCCAAAAATCACGATTGGATATGATGTCTAAGACTTTTGCATTGCATTTATCTTCATCTTTCCTTTTATTGGAATGGACACCCAGATTGAGTATTAGTTTCTGAACACAGTGGATTGTAATTGTGAGAAATGTGAACTTGATTCAGGGATCCAGATTGTGATTAGTTGTAAATGAATACATGAACAATAAAGCAGGTGGATTTGAAACAAAATGGGGTTTGGGGATGATGATGTGATAAACATTTAGGTAATTTGAGCCCTACACATGACAAGGGGAGAGACGGTCAAATAAATCAATGGTCAAAATGGTCAAATGTTGTTTGGAAGGCTCCTTGCAACCATCTCGTAAGATACCCACAAGATGGTTCAAAAGATCCTGCAACAGCTGGGGAATGCCCCCAAGATTGGCCCCCGCCTTAAGCTATCTCATATTTGAACTATCAGTTAAGTCAAATGTCCCAACTGATAGTTTTCTGGCACCTTCGAGCACATGGGCAACTAAAATATCTGGAGATAACATTAAATAATCCTGTCATCATTATGATGAGCACAAACCACAATGGAAATACCTAATTTGCTTTTCATAGCAATAAATGAAAAAATTAAGACAAAATATGGAATGGATACCTAGAAAGTTGAGGGTCATGATTATGAACAGATGGAGAAGTGGATATTTGCAAAGTTCTAAAGGTGAATATGTTTGTCATCTTTAGATGCAATATTTTTTTGGAGAACTACCGTGAATAGTAGGGTTGGATGAGCTGGCCAGACAAAATTGGTTGCGCGATCAGCAATGGGCTAGACAAGTGCCACATCTCTACAGGAAAAAAGGAATTGGACAGGTGCCGTATTTTCAAAGGTACTGGAGCTCCGCACAAGAGGGGAGGGTGATCATCGTGCAAGCGAAACGCAGAATTTCCCCTTTAGAAGAAAGGGAGGGGCTAGTTTGGCTTAGTTGTGCAATTTGGGCAAAACTTACAGAAAATTTTTTTTTAACACTTGGCATGACACATAAATAGCAAGGTGAAAGGCTTTGATTGTTTAGTTAGAAGAGGATGGATTTGTTTTAGCAACTCACATTTGTTCTTTTATAATATAGTATAGAAGCATAGAAAATTTATTTTGTTGGCCTATGTAAAGAAAAATTGGCTTAATTGCTTGCAACTATCATCTTTAATATGATAGAAGAACATAATACGATTTATTTTAAAAAGCAAAATTTGTAAACCAATATTGCTAGGAAAATTAGATATATGCTATCTAAATTGAAACACAGCATATCTTGAACTTTGGCGACTACTTTGCATGAAATTACAACTAAGCCTTAACCCTAAACTAGTTTGTTCACACTATGGATTTCATTTCTCTATTTTGCTTTATGTAAATCAATGTTCCTCGTGAGTGCAATTTATTCATTGTCATGTAATGACCATGTTCCTAGTTATTTTTGGCTTTTCCTTTGTAACATTAATGTCGTAACTTGGAAAAAGGTGGCGTTGAATCACTTGTGCTCAGGGAGTCTTGTTTTACATAGAGCTAAAGGGGAAAGAGAAAACGACGTAGCCGATCGAAGTAGTTGGACTCAGGGCTTTGTTGTTGTTGCTGTTGTTGCTGTTGTTAATGTTATTATTATCATTGTTGTTAGTGGTTGAGATCTTGATAGCTGTGCAGTTCTGTCTTCTGATCTAGTAATTTTCTTTTGCATAATTTCATTTTTTCATTGGTGATTATTTTAATTCATGCAGGCAGAAATCCAAACAGAAAGGCAAAGATTGTTGTTGTTGGACACATCCAAATCGCCTGTTGAATCAATAAGATCTGGAGGAAGATATGATTTCATTGTGGAACATGATGTTAAGGAATTAGGACCACATACGTAGGTAGCTTATGGATAAACATCTTTGATTCCTCCTTCCCTCAATTTCCATTGGATAATTTAGATTGATATTTAATAATTAGGCTTGTTTGCACTGCTCTGTACAATGATGGTGAAGGTGAACGGAAATATCTTCCACAATTCTTCAAGTTTGTTGTTGCGAATCCACTTTCTGTTAGAACAAAGGTAACCTCCATTAACACTTGAGCTGCAAATAAGTGTTATACGTTTACATCTTTTAATGTGTACTGCAAATTATTAGGATTTTTATCTCTTCATCCAAAGGGCGAGAGAGTTTCTTTCAAATTACTGAAATTTTTGTAATTTCCTTAAAACTCAAATAATCTTTTATTATCTGCAGGTTCGCACTGTGAAGGTAGGCCTTTTACTCCAGTTTGTCACAGGCAACTGATTGTGAGTTGTAATGATTTCATAAACTTAACAAGTATTTGTATTCACGAGTATGTCCGTTAAACTTTAGATGTATTCTCTATCACTTTTTGTGATTACGTACTAAAGGCAGCGATGCCAACACATTCTTGTTATTCATGGATCCAACTTTTATGAGAATTGTAGGCAATTTTATAGATGGTCAGATGATATGGGACTTTAGCCTGGCCCGTATGTTTTCAAGCATTTTTAGATTCATAATATGCACGTTGACATCCATCTCTGAACATGATTTGACATGCTATACTTGTGATGCACGTTTGATTTCCTTTTTATGCCGTGACATCTATGATAAAGGCAATCCTGGCTGGAATAATGTTGGCTATAAGCTGATTTAAATAAAGGGATTGCATAAATACTTTTTAAAATTCTGTAGTTGGGTGATTTTATTTATTACTATGGTTACATTGGAGGAAAAAGCATAGTGAATGAAGAAAGGCAAAAGTTTTGTATCTCATCCTCCTAATTATGCGCTAGGCTCTAGTGAGTTTGTTAATTAATTTTATCTTTGACATGTGCTTGTTACTATGAATTTTCTTTTATCTGCACAATCGCATGTTTTTGTGTATGCTTGCTGATTGGAAGGTGGACAAAAAAATTTAACTAAAAACAGGATTTTGATATAGAAAACAATAAGGGGGGTCAAAAAGTAGCATCATTTGAAGATGTTAGCAAATCAACTAAATTCATAATTGCTTGTATTGGTCATATAAGAAATGGATTCACGGTCCAAATAACATACCCTAGTTTAGTTATGCTACAGTAATGGAGCTATGAACTGTATGCTGTAGTGCTTTAGTTGTATTTGTGAATTATATATGTTCACTATACCTCTTGTTGTCTATCATGTGTATTGCCGTTTGTTATGCGTTACTTATATTTTGGTATCCATGTATAATACGTGTTGCACCTATGTTATTTTACATTCATGTGTCTGGGCATGTAAACGCGATGACATATTTGAGGTTTTTTACATGGCTTATGTAGATTACTAGTGATGCAAAAATTGACCTCATGGCAACCTAGCATGCAAAACCTGCAGTATTTCAATATAGAACAAATTATGTTCACCTTGGAGTTTGCAGAGGGTTCCAGTTAACCAGCCATTAGCTGAGTTTTCTATTAAATATTGATATACTACAGTCACATAGAATGCAACCACATGCTTGCTCTTGCAATATGGTTTCTTTCTTATATTAATAGACATCTCATTCTCAAGTTGTCAATCCTATTTCATGTATTGGCTTGCATCTTTCCTCTTATCCTTTTACTTCTCAGGAGTGTACTTATTTGGAAGCAACCATTGAGAACCACACGAAGTCAAATCTTTATATGGATCAAGTTGAATTTGAGCCTGCGCAACATTGGTGTGCCTCAATTTTGAAAGCTGATGAGCACATCTTGGACAGCAATGCCCAGACAAGGTATCTGGAAAATGTTTCAACTTTACTATATTGAAGGTGCGCAAACTAGTGTGTTGATTCTCATTTGTGTTTTGCCATGATTCTGCAGCAATTTATTCAGGCTGCCTCTTCTTATAAGAGCTGGAGGAGGAACGTTCAATTATCTTTATCAGTTACGACAGTCTTTACAGGAGGGTGGATTGTTGAAGGTTGGTGGAAGCAATATTCTTGGTAAACTTCAAATCACATGGCGAACAAATTTGGGGGAATCTGGGCGCTTGCAAACTCAACAGATTCTAGGAACGGTGAGTGTAAGTTATTTAGCTTGATGTGTGAAAAGGATTGAGAAAGTTATGGTATAGTAAAATGCGTTTTTACTTCTTTAAGAAAATGATGAAATTTTAATGCAACTGAATTTATGGGCTTTTTTGTTGGTTCATCAGCATGTAACTTCTGTGATGTTCTACTACGTGTTCTTGCTTTAGTTGTTAATGCTTTCTAGTATTCTATTTCTAGAGTGTGGCATCTATTATAGTATTGAAATTGTCATGGTCTTCAACGGGCCTTGGTAAGTGTAATCGGCATGATTTGAGGTTTTTTTGATCCATGGTTAACCTTCAATTACTTCTAAGCTTGAGATTTTAGACGTTACAGCACTTCTTGAAGTTGTTCTTTCATCCTTTGGCTGATCTGCGTTTTCCTTATGACTTAAAATATTTCCTTCGTTGGCTTTATCCTTTTGGCCTTTCCAATCTTTGACTGAAGGGTGCTAAAAGCTTTTTTTTTTTGCAGAGGATTCCATCTCACCCAAACCTTTATGTGTAGCCACCAGTCATATGCTACCCTGTGTAGCTCTTTATGCTTGTACTGTATATTGCATGAATCTTCATTTATTGATTACTACCCTTTTTATTTGGTTATGGGGCATATTCTATTTGGAAATGATGCACGGTGTTCGTGCTTATCTACTGATCTAAAAATATTATATCTAAGAATGTAAGGTCTTTTTTGGCAGCCTCTTGTACAAAAGGACATCGACTTACAAGTTGTTGAAGTGCCAGCTACTATCATTTTGGAGAGGCCTTTTTCGGTAAAATACAAAACTTATGATATTTATTATAAACTAAAGCTTAACTAGAATCTGAGGTTACTTGCTAGTTGTGTAGGTAATGATGGGATTGATAATTATTCATTGTTGATTGAGATTTTCTTTTTGAGTTGCTCAACCAATGACAGAGACATTTACAAGGACATTAGTTACGCTTCTGTTCTTTTAGATGGCTTGGTGAAGGATTACCGATGTGATGCTGGAGTCTTCAATTGATTCTATAATAGTTTTACCCTTATCCTATTGGCTAGTTTTAGAATACTTCTTTCAGATAATTAGCAGGTCTTCACTTCCTGTCTGGGTATAAAGCTCTAGGTCCTGTGCAGCACTGTAGCTTCTTCTGGTGTTTAGGGCTTGGTGCATTTAGATGATTAAAAACTTATTGGTTGTATTGCTTACAGAATTAATTATTTTCTGGCATTTTTGTTTCTGTTGAACTCTTGAAGTACTCGGCACTTTGATGCCTCATTTTTTTCTTTGATGGCATATCTACATACAGTCTCATAATCATAACTTCATGGTGTTTGCATAGATTAGATGATGCTTTTCAAAATATATTCTTCTTTCATATGAAGAAACTAAAGTGCACAAGCGTCCCTGTTATCCACTCGTTGTCTTTAGAACCAAATGGTTTGCTAAAGGATTCATCAGACGACATCAAATAGTTGAATGAAGACTATCAATGGTGATGATAAATAGCATTGTAATAGAAGTGGCAGCGTTATTGGTTTTCCCAATTTCTCATATATTTGGCTATGTTCATCAATTTCCAAACGTACTTTGCCCACGTTCGTATTACCTTTCTTTGATATATCCTTTTTTTTTCTACCAAAGCTCTTGTTGTAATTGTTTTTCTTCTATTTGACAACGTCAAGAAAACTATGGAGTTTGATTGTTTACGCATGCTCTTGTGAGATTGACTGACAACAAGGGTTCTATCTCTTAGGTGAGACTAAAACTTACAAACCAGTCAGAAAGAATTATTGGCCCGTTTGAAGTTACAATATCGCAAGGAAGTTCCAGTTTGCCAAAGGTTGTCATGGTTAACGGTATTCAGAAACTGGTATGACGCATTCCCAGATTATAATTTGTTATCATCTAGTTATGTAGATGTTAAGCTCCGAGATTTTGAATGTTTAAGTGCTCTTTATTTGAGGAGCTCATGGAGAGCTATGATAAAGCTTCCTTTATATATAATGTCGGATAATGTCTTTTCTTCAAGAATCTTCTTACCTTCATCCTTTTATGTATTTCAAGTTGTCTCTTTTTATCATTGCTTCTTGCATACCATTCAGATTTTATTGTGATCTTCTAATAGTCTTTGTTTTACACTTTCCAAGTTAATTTGATATGTTTGCTTTTATTTGAGTTTGTGCATAAAAAAATTCATATAATGGTGAATGATTTGACAACTTCATACGCTGTATTTGCATAGTGTACATTTAGCCATTAATTCTGTAGACAGCAAACTTATGCTGACAATGTGCTCTATAGTTTATACCATTTCCAAATGTTGGTGAAGAGTAGCATGGTTGCCATAGATGACTGAACTAATCAAACACTCTAGTGAAATTGAAGATTCAAACAACAAACAATAGCAACGCAACAATAGCAGTATAATAGAAGCAAAACCTTAAAGAGAGGATGAAGAAGATACTAACACCAGTATTGAATGTAGAAACCCTTAAGGGAAACACTAAAGACCGAAGGAGAAAATGTTCACTAATCTAAAGAGAATAAATGAGTACAGATTGTTACAGTGAGTTGAACAAAATGGAGCCCTCCCACACATCTGTGCTACACTCCAAGAGAAGCACTCTCTCACTCAGTGTTGAAGAATACAACACACTAAAAATACTTGATTGGAGATGTGACAGGATGTGTAAAGAGATGGGGAGAAGCATTGGAAAAAAGGAGAAAACTAGAGAGGATTTTATTTAGTCATTCAAAGTTTTTGAATACAAAAATATAAGGCTTATTTATAGCTATTTATTAAAAACAAGAGGCTTATTTATTACCAATTTGCACTAACGAATGTAGAAAAATCCTAGGCTAATAAAACAAGATAACTAAAATAAATTATTATTATTTATCATTATCTCTAAAAGATAAAATCAATATCACTAATTTCCATTGCTCCTAAAATAAGTATGCCAAATATTCATTATGCTCTTAGGTGGATCGTCATCATTTCCTCCCGATTGAAGAAAACTTGACTTCATTAAGGTAAACTACATATAGGAATCTAGGATGTTTGGATCCATTCTTTGACACTTGTCCTCAGTGATCCAAATAGCATCAAATGTTGGACAATCTTTCCACTGTACTAGGTAATGACAATATCCACCATCAGTTGTGCTCATAATCTCATTAGCAAGGATAGCTTTGATCTATTCTTTGCACTAGAGGAGTGGAGGAGCTTTTGGAACATAAGTATCCCCAGGATCAAGATTAAACAAAGAATAAGGCTCAAAGGTACCTTGATATGCTATTAGATCTTTCACATTGAAAACATGACTAATATTTAATTGATTAAGTAATTCAAATAAGCATTTGGTTCAAGTTTATCAAGGATAGAGTGAGGACAATAGCTCTTACATGGAGTTTTTTGAAGAAAATTTTAAACAGATGTTTAGGGAAAACACAAACCATCGCAAAATCGCCAATATTGTAATACTTAGCTTGATGATGAACATCAATAGCAAGTTTATATTCAGAATTACTTGTAGCAATTTTTCATTTAATCTTAGTATGAAATTTTTGTATGTGGGTCTGATACCAAATGATGTAACACATGTATAAGGAAAAAGGGTGGGGAGTTAGAAGAAAAGAGAGACAAGTTAGAGGGAATTTTATTTAATCATTTAAAGTCTTAAAATATCAAGATATGAAGTTTGTTTATAATCGGTTTATCTCAACTAATCTAGAGAAACTTCAAGCTAATTATCTATACTAATTAAATTTTTAGATTTTATTCAAAGTTTAAATAATAAATATTTAAAATTTAAATGAATTATTAATACCTGTAAAAAAGTAAATCAATTGCCGCTTTGCACCTAAAAAAAAGTATGTTGAAAGTTTCATGAAATAAGTATTTTGAAAGTTCTTTATGCCCTAGGTGGATTGTCATCAAAATGATAGACCTCACTTACGTCAAAAAACACTAATCTCATCCCCTTATATAGAGGAGAAGATGAATAACCTAATGATCCTTGAATTTGCGAGAATATCCTTGGCTATGACAGTTTCTAATATAAGGTTGTTATATCACATGCACATCCCAAGTTGTCATTATCTAAAAGCAGGATAATGAATAAAATGGAGTTAAAGAACATCATCACGAAGAACATTAATATAATATACAATATACTCGTACACTTCTCATCAGAAAGGTTTTACAAATTTAAGAAAATCCATTTCTTTGACTTTTATGATTTTTTACTCCATTAATTTGTCTTCCAGAACAACTCTAGCAACTTGTTGACAACAGACTCACATACTTCAAATGTAGAAGGGTGGTGTTGTCAAACAAACGGTTATACCTTCAGGGTGTGCTGAAGAATTCAAGTCACATACAACACCAAATCATATCTCATTTGGCAAAAAGCAATCATATATCATTTGGCGGTACGGAAAGTTAAACTAGGATTACATCTAATAAATGAGATAGCACATTGCTCTAAGCTGGGAAAGACATACGATGCTGCCTTTCAATGAAAAAATGTAATCCTGTAAAAATTAAGTCACTCTTGAAGATTATGTATTGTCATTGCAGTTATATAAACTTATTTAGTTTGCAAGAGGGAGAGGATTTGATGATTATGATATGTAGACATTTCAAATCCACGTATTTTCATACACCTTTGCTACCTGTCTTCTGCACCCTTTTTGTTACGTGACATCTAGTTAAAATTGCATTGGCTTGAAGGCTTTATGGGACTGTTCACTTGAAACTTTGATAATGATTATTTGAAACTAGAGGAATTTGAGTTGACAAGAATAACATTAATAAGATGGTAATAACAATTCATTAATAAGATGGTAATAACAAATGACCACAATCACACACATAATCTGATAACCCATACCTTTGTTGGTTAAGAATCATGTTAAAAAACTTGACCCAATCCCATTCCAAACAATAATCTAAACTGAGCCCTATATTTTTGACTTATGTTCAGGAAGAGATTGTTGGCTGAGGTCAAATATTGGAGAAATTATTGGGTTTGAATAATGCACCATGTAGAACTTTCGAGAGTTGTGGGTGCGTGATGTGTAGGCATGTGGGAACCAACAGTATATGTCATTTTTGCTTCATATAAGCATAATTTTACTTCATATATGTTTATGTTTTCTTTCTATAGAATTTTTTTTGTTATTTCATATATTCATTTGTCTGCTTCATATAATAAAAAATACTTATGTGATGCAAAAAAAAATCTATTTGAAGCAAAAAAATGTCTATACAAAGAAAAAAAAAGGCCTATAGGAAGTGAAAGTGCATATATTAAGCAAAAGGATGTCTACATAAATCAACAAAAATGCCTATAGGAAGCAAAACATTATATGGATAATAACAACCAAGCCTTTATCCACTTTGTAGGGTCAGCTACATGAGTCATTTGTTTTTATTGCACTATCAAATAACAATTCCTCATCTAGTTTCAATTATGTAAGCTTATTCCTTATAATTTCTTATAATGTCTTTTTTGGCTTTCATCTTTTTTTAACATGGGCTAAATTCATTTACATAATTCTTGCTAGAACTTCTGTTAGCCTATGATTTATATGTTTAAATCATCTAAGTTGACTTTTGAGTTTATTCTCAATTGAGGCTATTACAACCTGCTTATGGATATACTCATCTTTCATCTTGTCCTTTCGTGTATGTCTACTTATCTGTTTTAGTATTCTCATTTTTTTAATACTTATTTTATTTATATGTTTCTACTTTGTAGATCAGTATTCAACATCACATAACACCATTGATTTTACTATTATTCTATAAAATTTATCTTTAGGTCTAAGTATAAATTTTCTCACACAACATCTTAGATGCGTTTTTTCATTTTCATTTTATCCATTCTGCTTGAATTTTGTTAATAATATCACCATCTATTTTACCGTGATTTTATATGATTGAACAAAGGTACCTTAACCGCTCACTTGTACTGATAATTTGATTACTAATTGTCACCTCACCAATACATATATCTTGATTAAATGTGCACTTTATATATTTAATTTTTGTTCTAGAGAACTTTTAAAAAAAAACATATAAGAAGCAAGAAAATGTATATGCAAAATAAAAAATGCTTATATGAAGTAGAAGTGGTAGTTAAACATTATTTCTCTTCGTCGTTTCTCTTTCTGCTTTCTACTAAAGAGAGGAGGAAGGCCACGCGTATGATGGCGGTCGGGAGCTAGGACGGAGTGATGTGGGGCTGAAGGCTCGGCCACAAGGAGGGTGGTTGAATTCATAGAGAAAGGGGAATGAGAGGGAGATGGACAGAGGTTTAGGATTTGTTTCAATGACTAGGCTAATTTAAGGATTCTCACCCGAGGCTAACCTATACCCTTTCTTTTATTAGGATTTAACAACTCAAATACATCTAAATTTCATTCATCAAATCATCACCCCTAATACAATGCTATGCAACCTCTTTATATAGAGAGATTCTATGATGAATTTTGAAAATACATTACCAAATGCTAAAAATAAAATATCAAATAAATTTATACAAATATAAAACTAATTTTATTACAATAAAATTAGCTCTAAATATGCCAGGTCTTCATATACAAATCTACTCTGAATTAAATTAAATCAAATATGGATAAAAGTAATATGAAAATCTCCAATTTGTTTTAATCAGTTTGAATTTTGATTTAGCATATGATGTCATTCTAGCCGTCAGATTCAATGCTGATCTGTGTCCCCACTAGAAAGGTATGACAATGCTACATTGCTCCTACGACAATGTATAGGAAGCCTTGAATAATATGAAAATCTCCAATTTGCTTTAATCAGTTTGAATTTTGATTTAGCATATGATGTCATCCTAGCCGTCAGATTCAATGCTGATCCGTGCCCCCACTAGAAAGGTATGACAATGCTACATTGCTCCTACGATAATGTATAGGAAGCCTTGAATTATCATTCTATAATACTAAATGCATATCTATAATATTATGCTGAAAAATGTGAAGGGACAAGGTGCCTAAATAAGGCATACGGCTTGAAAAAGAAGCAAGGATGTGCATCTCAAAAGCACTTTGCAAACGACACTATCGTGAAAGAACTTTTTTAGTTTGTAAAGTTATCAATTAAAATAATTATTTAGTATTGTTAAGTCTCAATTGTCCTATAGAAATAAATACAGGCAAACATAGGCATACAAAAAGTTTGAAATAAGTTTTTCAAATAATCATTTAAATCTAATTGGACGTACAAAAATTGCAAACAAACTATGGATTTTCGTATTGAAATCATGAATTTATATGCTGCATCCATAATTAAATGACTAATGCAAATACAACAAATACAGTTGTATCATTTGAAAAAAATAGCTAAGTCCGTAAAATAAAATAAGAAGATTAATTACATGGTGGTGCTAAATTTGCCTTATTTTATACGATGAAGGTTTCCCAGTTAGATTTGGCTTTAGCTTTAATATCAGAAAAAATGGTAAGAAAATAAGATCATCCATAACACTGGCATTGAAGCATACAGAAAACAAATTTCAATTTAGAATGATAAACCACCTTTACCTTCATGATTTATGATCAAGTATTCAAGTCGCTGTCTTCGAAGATAATTCTGAATACATATTTAATAAATTTTAATTATTTGGCAGTCTAATAGAATAATGAGAAAAAGGTAGGACCCTGCATAGTATTAGCACCATATGATTAGCATGAAAATGTGCACAAAGCAAATGCAAATTTGAAATGAAAGAGATTATTTACCTTCTTTTTGTATCATTAACATGAAGATTTAATGTGGCTCAGTCTTTAAAGTCATACCTGAAACCAGTGAAAACAGCATATGATTGGAAGTGTATTACAATTCATGTTTTCTTTCAAAAGAACTATGCAAATTTTACCCTTTTTCTGTATTATGGAGGTTTAAAGTCACTTTGTCTACCAAATTAGATCAGATTTTATATTTAGCAATGTTCTGTGATAGTGTGATAAAAAAAAAAGCAATTTCTTCAACTTCTTTTTATATAGTAAATATTCAATGTCTTGGACTTGAAATAATTATTTTGGATTTAGCAACCATCTGTTATGTGGTAGAAAAATGGGAAGAAGACTGTCCATGGCATTAATAGGAAAAAACAAACACAAAAACAATGTAACTTCGGAATAATGAAGCTTATTTACCTTCATTTGTATGATGAAGATCTAGATTTAGTGTCACTTTTCTTCAAACTTGGATCTAATTTCAATTAGAATCATATGTCACCGAGAGTGTGGTGAAAATTGAAAAAAAAATGCAGAAAGTTTTATCTAAATTTGGAAGACAAAATAGTTTAATTGTAGGTCACTAATGTTAATGGTGCAATGACATTTACATAATTTACCAAAAAAGTTAAAGACATGGATTTTTGAGGTGCACGTTAATGCATTATACAAAGAAAGAAGTTCCCATGTTAACGGAGGAAATTAAATCTCTGAAGCGGGTTGCGCAGGTTGTGCAGGTTTCGCAGTTTGCGCGGTATGCGCGGTTTGCGCCTTTTGCGGGGTTTGCGCAGTTTGCGGCGTTTAAGGGGTTTGCAGGGTTTGCGGGGTTTGCGGGATTTGCAGGGTTTTTGGGGTTTACGTGGTTATTCGGGGTTTATGCGGTTTACAGGGTTTGCACAGTTTACGGGATTTACAGGGTTTACAGTTTGTACGGGGTTTACGATTTGTACGGGGTTTACGATTTGTACGGGGTTTACATAGTTTACGGGTATTTCAGGGTTTATCGAGTTTTTTGGGGTTTATGCGGTTTACGCGGGTTTACGGGGTTTACGTGGTTTATAGGGTTTACGGGGTTTATGCGGTTTACGGGGTTTACGGTTTGTATGGGGTTTACGGGGTTTACGGGGTTTACGATTTGTATGGGGTTTTTCGAGTTTATCGGGATTTCGAGGTTTACACGGTTTGCGAAGTTTGCAGGGTTTATGCTGTTTGCTCGGTTTGCGCGGTTTGTGCGGTTTGCGCGGTTTGCGGCGTTTGCATGGTTTGCGGCGTTTGCGGGGTTTGCAGGGTTTGCGCGGTTTGCGGGATTTGCGCGGTTTGCACGGTTTGCGGGGTTTGCGAGATTTTGCAGCGTTTGCACGGTTAGCGGCGATTGCGGGGTTTGCGGGGTTTGCAGGGTTTACGCGGTTTGCGGGGTTTACGCAGTTTGCGGGTTTTACGGTTTGTACTAGGTTTACGGGGTTTACGGTTTGTACGAGGTTTACGCATTGTGTTACAAGTAGCTCCCAATATTTGAATCTAATAATTTCTCCAAATATTGAGGCCCCTAGTTGTGGAAGGTCATGATTTGTGTAATTTTTAATTAGTTTGTCAGTTTAGCCTAATCTAATTTGTTCTTTTAGGGGATATTTTGTAAAGTATTATGTTGATGTTATGTCATATTATTAGGAGTGTAATTGTTTGATTTAATGATATATATATAGATAACTTTCTAAAAAATTATGAAGCTGTCGCTCAGATGACATCAAAATGTTATAATATTTTGATAACATGAAATAATATCAAAATAATATTGAACCAAACTCCCCCTTAATTGTTTTTATGTTTGACCTACTTTTTGTGCAGGAACTTGCGCCTTTGGAGGCTCTCAACTCTACAGAGTTTAGCCTGGTAAGATCACTTAATTTACTACTTATAAACTCGTGATTCTTTTACTGTTATCATAAATCCATTTGCTATGGCTTCTTGCTCTTGATGTGAGATCTAAACCAGAACATTATTAGGATGTCTGAAGATTGCTGCTAACATTGTATATTGCAAACAATCACGCAATGCGCTAGTATTTTATGATACTGGTGATCTTACATCTTCTATCCAAACAATCAAATAAAATGTAAATAAATTAGATGGTGTGCATAATCCTTTCCCTCAACGATAAATATCTTCGGAGCTTTTCTTTTTCATTTCGCCGCTTTTTGGCTCAGTGCCTTGCACAGGGAAAATCTTCATGCCACCCCCTCTTTTCACTCAATTCACAGGTGATGAGAAAATTTGTAGCTATTCTCCATCTTAATTTATTACCTTTCATAATCTATTTGCTGGTGATTATTCAGCTTACTCAGCTGGCTTGAAACGGTGGTTGATCTTGCTGTATACCTATGCAGAACATGATTGCCACTAGGCTTGGTGTCCAGAAGATTTCAGGAATCACAATATACGATACCAGAGAAAAAAGAGCGTATGATCCGCTGCCAGATGTCGAGGTTAGTGGTCGAGATCCATGTCTTGTTTACTTGATAGCTTGGCGCAAACAATCTTCCGTGTAGCAGTATAGCTCTGAAGGGTATAATTTTTTCTTCCGGTCTTCTTTTTACTGATTATTGAATTTTCTTGCAGATCTTTGTGGATTCAGAGTGAATCCTTCTGCTCCTTGCATTGTAGTTATATTTATCTTCAAGAACTCATCTGCATTGCATTTTTTTGATGGATCTCATTTCTAGTCCAAGGCTATTTATTTATCTCGAGTCCTGCATCCTGTCATCTCAGGAACGGGTACTGCACAGGTTTGCTGGTTCATTGGTCTCTTGGCCATCTTACATACATCCATATTTATTTACTTGTGAGGAGTGTTAAAAGATCGGAATAATGCTACACAACCTTAATAAATGATCTCAATTTTTAAGCCAATTAAAATTTTGGGGCATTTACATACATACTCCTTAAATCATCTTGAATTACATATTAAACCTCTCATTTTTTAATTTTACAACTTAACCCTCTAAATCATCCAAAAATAAAAACTAGTAGAATATATGTATTTGTAAATATGTTTATAATATTTGTATATACATATTATTGATAATAAGCATTCAAATAATTATAAATTAACAAAAAATATTCTTTAAAAATCTTGAGAAAGACCTAAATATGTTATTTTTGGATAATTTAGGGGGTTAAGTTGTAAAATTAAAAATTTTGGGGTTTAATATGTAATTCAAGATGATTTAAGGGGTATGTATGTAATTCTCTCTAAAATTTTTCATGTGGAGTACTAGTGCCACAGGCAAAATCAAATTTTTTTATGTGACTATTACCACATACAAATTTAAATCTAATTAAAATTTGAGATCATTTCTTGAGCTACAAAAACATTTCTCAAAAATCTGTGTGAGGGTGTCAGATGGGCTTTATTGCTGGGTGGGTTCGGGTTGGGTATTAGGTAGTGAGCATTTATGATATATATCAGTAATCAAAGTCATTTGAGTTATTGAGAAAGAATTTTATAACCTGTTCTAACTCGTCCTTAATAGAAAAGGTATGGGTATCCCGTGCTGTTGTTTAGGTTGTGAAGACCTGAGGGTGGGGCAGGGCAAAGTGGGTATAAATTCTGTTGCAAGAATTAAGGGTGTTAATATGGATCAAAATCGATCGAAAATTGAATCGATTTTAGATCGAATCGATATTGAGTCGATATCGAGTCGATTTAAATGAGCCGATTAACGGGCAAAAGTTTGGCCCGGTGATGATTTCGAGCCAATTTTGATCCGGGGTAGGCTCGGCTCGATCCAGCTTGAAATCGGCTCGATTTAAAATATATTATAATACATATATATAATATATGAACATAATATATATTATAAATTGAGCCCAACTCGAGCCGGATCGAGTTGAGCTTACCCGGCACGAGATTGGCTCAAAAAAAAAAAGAGATTCGATAATCAAAATAGACTTGAAGTCGATTGGAATCTATTCGAGCCGGCTCGAAGTTGAACTCAATCGACTTCGAGCTGATTGAAATGTGATCTATCTGATTTCGAGCCGGTATTGGTTCGGCTCGAAATCGGATTGATAACAGCCCTAGCAAGAATCTCCGAGCCTCACTTTTTAAAAATATTTTAAATATCATGTGTAACGGTATATTATACAATATATCAAATTTATATTTTAAAATTTTTAATTGCTATGTTTCGTGAAATAAATTATAATTTTAAATTTTGATAAAGAATTTTAAATGTATTGTGGCTACGTGATATTAAAATAAAATTAAATCAGTGGTTTTCTTTTTCTTTTTAAGAGTTTCTTTGTTTGTATAAGTTAATTTTAATAAAATTAAATTTAAATAAAGATATTTTTATTAAAAATTATGAATGTTGTAAAATAAAATTTATTATTATTTTAAGATAGATGATGGATGTAATGTAAGTTAGTTATTGTGTTATGAATGTAAGATATAAAATAAGTTTTATTTTAAATTTTGTATATTATATAAAATATAATGAATTTTTAATATTTAATTTTGTATGTGATGTGATACATATTAAAATAACCTGGCTTAATAGGTAGGATGTAAGTGTTCTATTAAACTTATAATTCTGATTGAAACTTACGATCTAATGCTATTTCCCATTTTTCAGTACTGAAAAATAATTAAGATAAAAAGCCTAGAATGTTACTACCATCTAATTTATTATTTACAACGTAATTATTTAATTTAACAATTAATCAAATGCGTATAAACGTCGCCATTTTTTTTTTGCTTGAAAATTTATTTCATGCATTGCAATAATTGTGGTGCCCCAAGTTGGCTAAACATTTATCCCATTTCTAAACTTGATCTGAAGCTCGTTTAATTTTGCGAAAGTAATGTCTGCTTTCCGCTTCTCTACTTTTATGCTAGTTATTCAGGGAAGGTAATCATTTTGGAAAATTTAAAAAATATTAATATCGACTCAGCCTAGAACGCACAATATCCCATTTATATTTACTAGTGCTGAGGGCTTATCTATAAAATTTGGCCTTTTTTAAAAGGGCCAAATAACTAGTCTGGATTAAAGGATATTCAATTAATTTAATCCAATTAAAATATTCAGAGTCGCGATTCTTCTCAATCTTGCTCTAATCAAGATTCTTAAACATAAAGAGACTAGAAGGTGCACACAACTCTGTTTAGGTTAGTTTTTAGTTCATATTGGTCTTTAAAATAGCTACTTGTAATTTGATTAATTTACTCACCCCAAGCTCAAGTCAGATTACCTTTATGCAACTCCCTTTTAGGCAACTAATACCACCAGTTAATTTTAAAATATTACCAAAATTAATAACAATTAATTTAATATTAGTTAAATAATTATTTAATTTGATGATAAATATAAATTATCATTTCAAAGATGTTTAAATATCAAAACATCAAATCTTATTTTCCATTGCCTAACATAATAAGTTTAGCTCAAGTTACTAATCACACATTGACGCCAACTTATAAATCCAAATAACCGACTAATTAAAACTTTTATCTAATCTCACTAACACAATACTAACACAGTTATTATGCTAACCCCAATAACTCAACTCCATTCCAAACAGAGGCTCAGTTATTTTACAAAAACATGCTCGCCTCTACCCATTTTATCACACCCCCTAAATTCTCAATTTACAAAAAATCCTTCCTGGCCTCCAAACTAACATGATTCCAATCATCTAGTAATCCCCCGTTACAAATGATGTGGAGCAAGTATTTTAATAAAAAAAAAATCAATATTTAAACCACACGAACCCATGTCCCACCGCACATTGGGCAGGCATGAGCCCAACGACCAATCCACCATGCTTCACGCTCATTTGTAGCTGCAACAGAACCCGGCTGAGCAAACGCAGACGTCTGCCGCAAGCACCTTACGCACTGTATCAAAAAGTCGTCCGTTATTTCTCAATTACACGCCGTCAAACAAATTTAGCTACACATGCCACTCCAACTCCACTAGGATGGAGGAGAACTCAAGTACAAAATGTCATGAGTTTAAAGCCACACCATTATAAATTCTGAAATAGGTTGGGATAGAATATTGTCCCATATGTGTATGTGTGTACTAGGGGGAGGGAACTTGACTGGATCACCCCACAGGTCGAAGGAATTGAAAAAAAAAAACAAAACAAAACCCACACTAATGTTGACGGAAAATACTATCCCCAAATTTGACGACCGGTGAAAATCAAGATAAAAAAAATTGAAGTAATAAATGAAATTGCAAATTTTTACGTAAAAATCCGAGGAATGCATGCCCTAGCTTGGCAGTTCACAATTCACTATGGAAACAAAATAAGTACAATGTTTGCTTAAAATACACTATAGTAAGTAGATTGATGAGAAGAGGTAATACAAATCCAAAGTAGAACATGAGTATAAATTAAAGCTACGCAAGTCAAAGAGAACTACTTTGTCGACTTCCGGTCATTGATAAGATATACTCCTACAAGCAGCTTAGCTTATTTAAGACATGACCCCTTTTTAAAGTTTTAATAATATATTTTATTTTTGGCTGTCGTTTTTCTACCTTGTCAGTGGTTATTTTTTCACATTCAGCCAAATTTTCATCATTCATGGTAATTATAGTTATTAACTTTACATCAGAATCTATATCCTTGGAAGTTTGAACGAAGCATTTTTGTTCGCCAAGCTTTCCTTTTGTTCATCAAGTAATCATGCACATTTATTTGTCAAAACTATTCCCCAAACTTGTTCAACAAGATCCTGTGTTCTCGGTTACTAAATTCTACTGGACACATGCAGCCTAGATTGAACCAAAACTGTTGAACACTAAACAATAAAAAGGTGAGATGGAGGAAGGGTTGGTGAAAATATTAATAATTTGAAACTCATGACCCTAAAATTCACATCCTACATTATGAACTTGTTAACAGGCAAGAAGATAAATTTACATATAAAACTACCCTTCTACCACTATCTCATAAGAGTACGATCCTGATGCACTAAGAACCCCCTCTATTTATGATTGCCAAATGATACATAGAAACTAAAGCAGAAAAATCAGAGTTGCAGAGTTGATATTTATCATTATGAAGATGCAGAAAAACAGGATCGAGATTTTACCTTGTACCAGACTCCTTCAAGACCCGTCTTCCACGTTGCAGTGATCACATCTCGACGGGATCCCATTATACCGAGATAAGTACCCAGTCCGACCGAAGTTTTCAAGCCAAATGCTGCATCTCTCTCTGACAACCTCCGCTTCCTTGGCCAGAGGCATGGGGTATCAGAACTGTCATAGCAATTGGCAGCAAAGTCAAATGCATATGTATCTGAACCAAAAGGTTTTGATTTGGGAGTGTTGTCCAGGGGGACAAGCTCATCAGGATCTGACCATGGCCCACCAAACATGTTACGCCTATGCCACTCCTCTGCTGGTGGGTGGAGTTCCAACTCACGTAGAAGAAGCCCGGCTGCATCAGCACCTCTAGGACGAGGCATGTTCTGCTCAAAGGTACCACAAGATTCTTAAAGTGTGGAGTATCAAATGGATGAAGAAGGATAACTTAAAATAAAAATAAAGAGAGAGGGAGGGAGGGAAATAATAAAGTTGATTACAGCACCCAACACTCAGTGCAAGGGATGCTTCTGATAATTCATAAAAGAGATCTCCCAAATTTCATAAATCCATACTACTGCTTGACCAATTATATTATGGGGAAAACCTTTGGGCACTTATGTGCCAAAATAGCCATAAATAAAATTATTTGATTAACATAGTTAAGATGCGGACACTCAAATGGATGAGTGGTCACATAAATGTGTAGATCATATCAAAAACGATGTTGATTATGAATAAGGTAGGCGTGACAAAATCAGTAAGGGTGGCATATTTAATGTGGCTCGACCATATCCACAGTCAGCATCTAAAAACTATTGTACAAATGTGAAGGGCCCCAAGTGATATTAGAGGACGAGAAAGAAAAAATTAGATATTATCATTAGAGAAGATATTGCCTCACTTGTAGAAAAAGCAGCTTTAAATGGAGCAAAATGGAGAATTCTCCATGATGTCAACTCCAAGCAGTTTTGAGACTTGAGGCTTGTCATAGTTATTGTTTTTGAAGTGAATGTTGTAATTATTGTTGATATGACCATAGAATGGTACCACCAAAGAAGTAACAGAATCAAAGATAGATTCTTATAAATGCCTCACAAACCTGCATATGAGGACTTAGAGATGCTTCTACAATCTCAGGAAGGACGGTATAGTTCCCATCAATGTAGTGCAGACGTATCACTATATTGTTGGAACCGACTTGAGATACTGGCAATGGGTGTTGCAGTGCAGCTGTTCTCCTGCACAGATCTACTAATATGAGGAAAAGAACCTTCACCTGGACAAAAGAAAATGTAATCATATATTTGTTGAACAAAATTATACATGCAAAATTCATCTATCATCTACTATTAAAAAAAGCCATATTCACAGTAGGAACCACCCCCACCAACACTGGCCCCTCCTCGATCCCATGAGCATATTCAAATAAAAGGGACCAAAAATTACCAAAAAAAATAGAGAAGGTAACAATCGCCATTACTAGTAAGTAGTAAAAGATTATCCCAACCAGCTAAACCTCCCATACCGCTACACAAGCATTGGCACAACTCTGCCACTAGCATTCACAAGCACCTGTATAATTACTTGCTTAATGATGTCTCATCCATTCTCATTTGTACATACCCAAAACATCAAATCCTCTATAATTATTTTTTAACAATGCGTTGCTACTCATAAGTCATACCAAAAATGAAAACACAAAACAGTTAACTAATCCCAAAAAATATACTCACGGAAAATACTACAAAGCGCAAGTCAAGGCCAATATTACAAAGCGCATATTATAGCATACATATCAATAGAAATGTATAACATCACTAGACAGTGGAAAGCAGAAATAAACTAGCTTGTGTCTATCTCCACTTACTATGAACAAACAAATAGATAGTCACCATTACAACAACAATAAAGTTTAATCCTATACTAGTTGGAGTCTCTTTTCCAACAAGTTCTATATTTGATAATGCTCTTTTTAAATGTAAGTGATTCAAAGTCATGTTTAATAAGCATATGCCAGGTCCTTATTGATCTTCACCTTCATCTTTTTAATATAGAGGCCTGGATCCCCTCACATCTAGATACAAGGGCCTTTTTATGCCAACAACATATATGACCAAATCACCTCAAACGTCTCCATCTTATGCTCTATAGGTACTATGTCAACCTTCTCTTGATATGATTGGTTCAATATGATCCATTCTAGTATAACCACTCATCCATTTGAGCATCCAAATATCAATTACATTAATCTTATGAATATTTGAAAACTTAATTGCCCAACCTTCATGTCTAATAACATTGTTGGTCGGATAGTAATCTTAAATATCAATGAATTGAATAGGTGTTTCATATCTCATAACACTCCACTTGCGCTCCATTTTAATTATTTTGCTTTAATTCTGTGATCACCCTCCTCTAAACTCTCATTAGTGTGGAAGCAAACAAGCTATCACAAGAGACCATTTAATCCAAATATTCCAAATCAACCTAAAAGAGAAATATACCAACTACCTAATAAATAACACATTAGAAGCATAATTATCAATCCTTAATTCTAGAAAAACATTAAAAATGAAGGCTAATAGATGAACCTTAAGAAACTATAAAAACAAATTATGATCAAGAACATCTATTCCTGACCTAGATATAGCACCATTTGTTTGGGACAATTATATACAGCACATCAAAATATTTCACATAAAACTTTTGAAAAAAATTACGAAATAAATTACTAATATATTCCCATAAATCTTACCATATTGTGTATGATTCATAAATTTATAATAGAAGTTTTCATCTCACTAAGTCAAATTTTAAGTAGATTATATAACTAATATATAAAATGTAAAACATTAGGGTTTAGGATTAGGTTTAGTTTTTAGTGTTAAAAGTAATTTAGAGTATAGGCTTTATTATTTTGGATTTTAAATTATAATTTTGTGGCTTAAGATTTAGAATATAGTAAGATTTTATTCAAAAATAGTGTAGAATCTATAACTTTTAACAAATAGGGTGTCATACGTAATTGCCCCCTTTTTTTTCAATTGAGTCCCTCAATGTATGGTGGCATCTAAAATTGTAGCTTCTCAATTAAAATTACAGCAATATACCTAGAGTAACAATATCCAACAATTTTGACAAATGATAGATGTGTTGAAATATTTTTGAACTTAAATAATTAACATATTATATTTCAAAAAAATATATTTAAGATAATCCTAGATCACCAATTACCCACAAGATTATAAAAGTGCGTACCTCCTCAGATGTATATCCTTGTCCTGCATTGCCAGATCCCAATCTCAGAGACTTGCCTGGAGGACCTTCTTCAAGACCTTTGGCTCCAGCAACCAATTGTCCTGAGCGAGAAGCCTGAACTTCTTCAATTTTGGCAGCAACACCAACAGTGGGCCTACTTACTGTGCCGTTCTCCTCCACTTTGCCATTGGCAATAGGTTGATGTTTTTGTAAGTTTTGATCAGGATTCTTCTGTGCCATAAAACGTGGTGATAGTCTCCTACGAAAAATCAGGCAAAACAGCAACAATTGACACAATCTATGAAGAAAATGGCAATCTCCAATGAGCCTGACAGCAGGTGTTCCAGGAAAAGTTGCAGTATTTATACTGATCGGAACAAAAGGAGATGGCCCAGTAACTGGATTTGGTACAGATGATGATCCCCCGTCTGCATTATTGCTGATCTTTGCTATTGCACCTTGCATCCATGCTTGCATCTGAGAGTTTCCGCCTGTATTAGAAGATCCACTTTGGCTGCCTGAACTTGCAGAAGCAACCGAGTAAGAAAGCCTGGATTGCACAACAAAAAGGAGAGTTGAAATAGATGGCTCCTAAGCATATGTCTAACCACCTTAGTGAGTTGCTCTTCCAAAACACATGAACGTCAATTCTAAAATCTTGAAGCTTTAGTTTATGAAACTAGTTAGCAAACAACTAAGAGAAACGCGGTTTTGGGCATAAAGATATAAACATCATTTTGTGGTCCTTGCACCACCAAACATGGCAGAGTTATGTAGGTCAAACAAAATTTCAACATGTAAGAGCAAGACAAAACCTACCATAATAATATTATTATTATATATATGTATATAACGCGCCGTTGCCGGGTCCCAAGTCCCGGATGAGAAATGCGGAGGGTTGCGTTAGGTAGTCGACAGCCAGCGTAAAACTTGTCGAATCACTCATGACATGAATCCTTTAGAAAATTGGTTAAAGCTAGGCGTTCCATGGAAGCGACGCGCTGTATTGCCTGAATACAGTGAAAAATGGGCAAGGGCGCTGCATCGGCGCCCGGGTGTAGTGAAAAATGAGCAAGGGTCCACATCATGGACGGATGCGGGTAAAGAAGCTAGTCCATCATAGTAAACTCAAGTCAGTAGATTAGATTAGAAACTTGGAATATAGGCAGCCTGAGCGGCAAGCTCATGGAGTTGGTGGATATTATGATTCTTAGAAAGATTAGTATTTTGCGTGCAGGAAACAAAATGGGTTGGAGAGAAGCTAAGGAAATTGATGGCTATAGGTTTTAAACTTTGGTACTCTGGTAAGAATAAAAATAAGAATGGAGTGGGTAAATCTGGATAGAGCTTGAAGGATCATGTAGTGGAAGTTAAGAGAAATTGTGATAGAATTATGGCTTTAAAAATTATAATCAATGAGATGATTTTTAATATTGTAAGTGTGTATGCTCCCAAGTTGGCTTAGATGCGAGTACAAAGGAAATTTTGGAATGATTTAGAAGAGTTAATACAAGAGATACTCAGGAGGAAAGATTATTTATTGAGGAGGGATTTAAATGGACATGTTGGACGTGTTGCTGAGGAATTTAATAATATCCATGTGGATATGGTTTTGGAGAGATAAATGAGGAGGGTAAAACTATTTTAGAGTTTTTCAGCATATGATCTTGTATTGCTAATACTTAATTCAAGAAGAGAAGGAGCATGTTATCACGTACAAAATATGAACTTCAAGAGACTCAGATTGATTATTTTCTTATAAGGAAACGAGATCGCTTAGATTGTAAAATTGTAAATTCATTCCAAGTGAATGTTTGACTACCCAACATCGATTAATAGTTTTAGATTCGAGATAAAGTATTTGAGAAGAAAATAATAAGTCAAAATCCTATCTCTCGGACTCGATGGTGGAATCTAAAGAATGAGAACAAATGTATATTTAAAAAGAAAGTTCTAGAATTTGGGCAATAGGAATATTAACGGGGAAACTGATCTTATGTGGTTGAAAGTTGCTAACTGTATCCGTAAGGTGGCAAAGGATGTGCTGGGAGAATCCAAAGGAATGATTCCAAATAATAAAGATACTTGGTGGTGGAAAGATGATTGTACAAGAAAAAATTAAGGAGAAGAAGATTGTTATAGAATTGGTTTAAAACAAAAATAATGATAAGGGGAAAAATATAAAGTGGCTCGACGAGAGTCTAAGAAGCAATAGGCAATGCAAAAAATATGGGCTTTTAGGGATTTATATAAGAAGTTAGACACTAAAGAAGGAGAAAAACAATTATATAGGATTGCAAAGGCAAGAGATAGAAACTAAAGATTTAATTGAAGTAAAATGTATTAAAGATGAAAATCAAAGAGTACTTTTTATGGAAGAAGATATCAAAAATAGATGGATGAGTTACTTTCAACAGCTTTTAAAAAGAAGATTGTGAAAATTCATTGATTTTACAGAATTCAGCACCCTAAAAGAAAAATAAAAATTACTCTTACATCCGACGTATTAGTAAAACTGAAGTCTGGAAAGCTTTAAAGAAGATGAAGCATAAAAAAGCAGTAGGACCAGATAACATCCCATTGATGTTTGGCAGTGCTTAGGAGATAAAGGAGTTTCTTGGCTTATCTAGATTGTTTAATATGATTTTGAAGACTAAAAGGATGCCAAATGAATGGGAAAAAGATATTAGTACTATTTATAAGAACAAAGGCGGATGTATAAAATTGTGCCAATTATAGAGGAATTAAATTAATGAGTCATACTTTAAAACTTTGGGAGAGGGTGATCGAACAAGGTTACGCCATAATACTAAGGATCAGAGAATCAGTTTGGTTTTATGCCAGGTAGATCTACTATAGAAGCCATTCATTTATTAAGAAGTTTAATGGAGAAATTTAAGAGAGAAAGGAAAACTTACATTTGGTTTTTATTGATTTGGAAAAAGCTTATGATAAAGTCTCAAAGAGAAGTACTTTGGAGAGTTTTAGAAAAGAAAGAGATTTGCACTGCTTATATTCAAGTTATTAAAGATATGTATGAAGGAGCTGTTACCTCTGTTCGGACACAAGGAAGTTTGACTAAGGATTTTCCTATTACAGTTGGATTACACCAAGGCTGGCTTTAAGTCCGTATCTTTTTGCTTTGATATTATGGAAGTCATGACTGGACATATCCAAGATGAAGTGCCTTGGTTATGCTCTTCGCGGATGATATTGTCCTTATTGAGAAAACTAAAAAGGGAGCTAAAACGACTAGAGCTTTGGAGGAATGCTTTATAATCTAAAGGTTTGCATCTCAGTAGATCAAAAACTGAAATATGGAGTGCACATTTAGTCAAGAAAGAAAATACTTATGGATTGATGATGTGACAATTGGTGATCAAATGTCAAGAAGAGTGAGCGCTTTAGATACTTGGATCAATATTACAAATGATAGGCGAAATAGATAATGACGTATTAGCAAGGATTCAAGCAGGCTGGGTAAAATGGAGAAATGCTTCTGGAGTGTTAATGCGATAGAAAAATCTCATCCAAAATTAAGGGGTAAATTTATAAAACGGTAGTAAGACCAGCGATGATATATGTGTCTGAATGCTGGCCTGCAAAGTAGAAAATACAAATAAAATAAATGTTGAGAAATGAGGATGTTAAGGTGGATGTGTGGATATACCCGAAAGGATATGAAAGAAATGAGTATATCCGAAAGAAGGTTGGTGTTGCACCAATTGAGGATAAACTTAGAGAAAGTTCGGCTTCGATGGTTTGGAATCTAAATCGCAGGCCAATTGAAGCTCCAGTTAGAAAAATTAATTATACTGGATTTTGCACATGTACAAAGAGGAAGAGGGAGACCAAAGAAGACATGGCAAGAACTATAGGAGTGATCTTAGTTACTTAAAGTTAGATAAGAATTTGGTAACTGATAGAGCGCAATGGAAACAAAGGATTCATGTAGCCGACCCCACCTAGTGGGATTAAGGCTTGGTTGTTGTTGTTGTTGTATATATATGTATATATATCCCATCAGTTTATTTATATTCTCAAACATAAAATCATGCCTTATTAAAAAAACTATTAAAAGTTGATCTAGTGTCAAAACAGTGTTGGACACTACAAGAAGTACTTTTTTACATAGTAGTGTAACAGCAGCAAATGCCCAAATCAACCTTCAATAATTTGTAAACCCTTGGTACTTCCCAAGGTTTAACATATTATGACATCACAGTAAAAACGTTTATAATACATATCAAGATTCCAATGAAAGCATACCTTAATATTTGGTGATATGACAAATGTTTTAAAGTGTACGCATGATTAATAGTGGAGATCTAAATAGGTTATAGATTAAACTAACTGCTTTAATTGGCATGCTAATACCCTGCAGCTTTCTAGCAAGTAGCAGCAGAAATTTCATAAGACCATTTTTGTATTATAGAAGATTAACTACTGACGAAAGAAAGTGTCATTGCTTTGAGCTGTATTGCCAAATAATGCTTTTGACCTGTGTTGTATATGTTGTTATAAAGACACATTTATCAAAGGAATCATCCGCATAAATTTTGACTATACAATCCTGTTGGTATAAATAACAAAGAATCAAACGTAAAAATGCCAAGTTCATAAATTAAGCCATACACTGACCCTGACTGGTTGCAGGTGATACAGAACTTTGAGATGGGCTTCCCACAATACTGCGAGCATTGTTTGTTCCAGAAGTTGCCCCAACAGCATGACTAGCAAGAGTGCGACAAAAGCTAGCATATCGCCTCAAGCGAGTAATGAAATGAGAGGCTAGATCCAAAACAGCATCAACATAAGCCTGTAACATTACTAGTTTTGAGAATCTTCAACTCCAACGCACATAAGAAGAAACAGATCATTCAAGTATTCAACAATTAAAGTGTATATCCATTTGCAGAAAGCTTTTCAAAGTGGAAATCACTAAGCAACCATTGTATTTTAGAAAAGCATGTACATAGAATAAACTATTCTAGCAAACCAGAGTGCTTCTAATACCATTTTATGTCAAAAAGATCAAGTCAGATTACCTGTCAATAAGAAGATTCCATCATATTTTTCAGCTAAAAAGAGCTGTGGAGACTTAGAACAAAGAGTAAAACCCTTCAGCAAAAGGCCACAAATACTGGTTATTTTTTTGTAAGCATCTGAGGTAAAACGAACAATTTAACCACACAATATTCATCAAGTCAAAAAAAAAACGTAACAGTAGGTTATAGATAAAGTCACATCTAAACTAAAATATATCTTCTAAATGTTTGACCGGTCTGTATTTCACATTGTAAAATCTTTGTGAGACGTCACGCCATATCATATAAGGTAGCCATTCTACTAAAATTTGTGACCTCTACCACAAAATGATCCACTATGGTATGACCTAGGAGGCTTGATACGAGCAGCATAATCCCCAAACAGTTGATATATTAATATTGAAATTTCAAGCTGTCACCTATAAACCATATGAAAGCAATCAGATCACTGCAGCCAAATTTGCCCTTAGAGATGCCACTAAGATATTGTGATATTAGTACGGTCAAAAGAATCAAAAGGTCAGTCATTATAGTGGACGTAACATTCTTGTTCCTTTAGGGCAAAGATCAAGTGGGCTAAAAGATCAGCTAACGCATAACCTAAAATGGCATTCTATTCAACATTAAATCAAATTCCATGATAAAAAAAATGTCCAGAATCACAATTCATCAAAATCCACTATAAAAATGTAAAGGGTAAATTGCATACAGGTCCCTGAGGTCTTACAATTTTTGTGCGTTGGTCTATATTTTAAATTGTAGCACTTAGGTCCCTTAATATTTTAGTGTTTTTGCATGCTAGTCCACAAATTTTGAATAGTAACACTTATGTCTCCGAGTTTAATGATTTATTGTAACATGGTCTTTCTATCACCTACAATATTATATTCAATTTAGACCATGCATGCCAAATGCTAAAATACAGAGGGACCAAATGGCAATAGATTGCCAAACTCATAGACCTAAATACTACAATTCAAAATTTGTGGACCAGCATACAAAGCCTTGACTTCAATAACCTAAGTGCTATAATTTAACTTCTATGGACCGGTATACAAAAATCCTAGGGACCTAAATGCAGTTTACCCAAAAGCAAATTATAAGTAAATTTCTTAACCATCACTCAACATGCATGAAATTAAAACTCTAAATTTCTTAACCATCACTCAACATGCAAGAAATTAAAACTCCAGTAACCAAGTGACCTAAAGGCTTAAGAGGTCATGGTCCTAGATTAATGTAATATACACCCCCTCACAAGCAAACTTAATTGGCTTTGCATGGTGAATTCCATGCAAAATAGGTCTCTATCTAACTTTTAACAATATGCTTGAAATAATTCGGTGACAAAAGGGCACGAACTCAAGACCACTTCCTTTGATATCAAGTTAAATGTATGGTAACCAGAGGACATAATAAAATCTTAAGCTTATAAGTTATGGGTATGAAAAAAAATTTATATGCGTAATTACACAAGATATGACACTTTATTCAACGTTACAAGAATGTGCTGCCAAAGGAAATTTTTACCACATTTCTATATACCATACCTGAATCTTAATCGAGCTGACGTAACCACATATACAACATAGATACATGCATATGATACACACACACACACACAAAATTATATATATAAATATGCAATATATATAAGCAAGCTTCTTTCCATTAGATCTGAGCACACAGATTCAGTGACAAAACATAAACGGTAATAGGCAAATCCAAAATTTTATGGTCACTTGAACAACCATTAAGTGCATTAATTTTATTTATTTAAGGCCAGAATCATGCAATAAGCTATTTCATCTTTGTCAAAATTGATTCTAAATCAAATGAAAATTCACATGCAGTCAATGAATTTGTTCCTGAGAAATAAAATTTCAAGCAAATTTTACCAACTAAAGTTTCAATATGATAATCAAGGTGTATCAGGGAAAAAATGAGTACTGATTCCTACCCACTTAATGAGGTTTTGATCAAGATATTTGTCTTGATTCTCGGTTTTGAAGGTCAAAAAATGTAAAAACAAAGAAACAAATTAGCTCTAACGTATCATAGCACATAATCAAAAGTTTAATAAATGGAAAATTACGCACAGCTTGGTGTATAATCAACAATATCAACAAAGAAAACTTAAATCTCAAAATAGTTGAGCTCAGTTAAATAGATTTATCTTCTGTCTTTAGTTCTATTTAAAGAAACACTCCCTGTAGTAAAAACAATTATAGATGATCAAAGCTATACACATTACACAGATATATAATCAAAAGGCACCACATTATGCATTCAAAAAAAAAAAAGACAACATTAAATCATTAGAAAAAAGTTGCCATCAAATTCCAATATTGTACCTGGATGCTGGGTACCAGAGCTTGGTCAACAACCATTCTATCTGCCTCAATGCTAGCTAATGTCTCGCTAGAAGCATGCCAAGGATCCGGTAACAAAGTAGTAGGATTAATAAGTGCAGACTCAATTCCTTTGCCCAGCATATCCAGTAATAACCTAGCTTGCATATCCAGAACCAGTGCCCTAACATCCTGCGCATTTGTGCCTTCCAAAACCCTGCACTTTATTCTGTCAAGGCTCTGAAAGAATCACCAAAACATCAGTCTGTTTTAAAAATAATTCTTTAAGTTTAATTACAAATTTTCAGAAAATTTGTGGTGTGCAAACCATGTATGACAAAACAAAATACAAGTAAGCTACTAAGGATGGAAAAAAGAAAAAGAAAAAAAGAAAACATATCAAGGACAGAAAACAAGTACCATATGGAATGCCAACAATAAGCTCATAAAAAAATGATTTACTTATGCCAACCCCAGAAAATAACCCTTCCATAAGATCAATCAGCATAAGACTCATACTGTCCACAAACAGAGTATCATCAGCCCAAACCAATCAGCTTTTGTATGTATATGGCAAGCCACAACATTACCCACTGCAGTACATTTTAGCATGCACAGACAGAAGAAAATAAGGGCTTTCAATGCAGTAACATAAGATTTCCTGACGGTTAGACCTAATGCAACTATTATTACCTGAGCCAATGTGAAAAGGCCCGTACAGCAGCTAAAAGAACAAATTACCCTTCTAATTCAAAATTAATTAAATTTAAGGAGAACAGCAAGACATACCGGTCCATATAATTGCCGGAGTTGACTTGACGACAAAGAATGGAAGTCAGCATCCAAAACTGCAATCATGCTATTCAAAGACACTAAAACAAGGTAAAGGCTGAAATTAGAATTCTAAAAGACCTAAAAGGCCTAATGGCATTACATGAAAAACTTAAAATATCAGGAAACTACGTTATATATAAGATAATAATATAGAAAAGAGAAAAACATTTTAAATTGTCCTTTCAAGCACGTAATTTCTACGCCTACAAGCAATTGAAAAGGCTTCATGAAATGAGCCAGGTATCAATGCTTATGAACTAGCTGCAGAGCTAACTTTTCGCAAAGATAATCCCAGATTCCCCAATTCTCTAATCTCAAGTTAATATAGAATATTTTGAGAATGTAAAGATAACACTTAGATGCAGCTCTCAAATTGGTTGCTGAAACTTTATAGTCATAAAGAGAGTGATTTGCATATTAAAACAGCTTCTAACAATTTATCAAAGCATCTGCTTTTACCTCACTGCACTGAAGTTCATATTAGGCAATGGAAGTAGTAAAGAAATAAACGTGACTCAAATCTGTGGCCAACTAGCAAAACTTGGAAGCAACTACTCTATCCACTGACCAGGAAATTAATTAGAACAATAACAAAAAATTAATGCATAGACTAGTACAATTCATATAAATACACAGATCCTCTATAAAATTCGTAATATGCATTTGACACTCGCATAAAAATGATCCATGAGTTAAACAAGGAAACAAATAAACTCGCCACACTAACAGAAATACAGAGATACCCACCAGTACCATCATCAGCAGCACTCTGAGTGCAGCCAACAACATCCCACCAGTCAGCGCCACACAACAGGCTCCACCAGAACCTGCATGAACAAATTAGGACAGACATTTCCATATTTAGATGATTATTCAGTCGACATGAGTGCAGACCTGTCTGCAATAGCACGCTCCCACGTGGCAGAAGAAACTTTAGCTTGGATGCTAGGAACAGCTGGAGGAAGAACACGAATAATCTTCAAAGTTGTCCTATCTTTGCTTGTGTCATGCCAAACAGAGGCCAAGCAACAGCTGCTAGATGAGAATGCAGGTGTAGCTATAGTCGAACCAACATTGATGTGATAGCTATCAACTGGACTAAAATTTGTACCAGAAAATATGTGAACTCCCCCACGAAGAAACGCAACAGCAACCTCTCCAGCATGAGCGGAATAAACTATTTGTGCCAGTTGCCTAACATCACTTGGCAGATCATACGGGTCAAAGCTGAGCCTCTTTGTTCTCTCAATACTACTATCTGATGAATTTCTCTCATCAGAGATTGTTGATGAAGATGTGCATGGTTGGGGATTTCTCATGTCATCTGTTGGGGGAATGCTTTTATTAACTCTAGTCAACCAAACTGTTTGCATAGGCGGTTGTCCACCAAAACTAGAAGCAGGATTTCCAAATATCGGATGAAGCACAACAGGTTGAAGAGAAGATTCCCAGCGTTGCACTCTCCACCCAGTTATTGAAGGCCCCTCATCAGGATCATATGGAGACATGTACTGCCCTGCATCAAAAGATGACTAAGATATGCACATTAATAGATTCACAGGAAAATGGGAAGCAAACAAATAAGAGATCAATAAACCCATACAATGATAGGCTTAGTAAAGGACTCAAAATAATCCAATCCCCTTCTAAAAAAATCACATTTTTTATATTTATTTCATATTCTACATAAATTCCAACATTAAAAATAAATCAGCATCCTACACAAATTCCAATATTAAAAATATAAACTTTATTTCAACCAACATAATTCTCAACAAAAAAATATTATTTCATATCATAACATTAAAATAAATTTGTCTCTCTCTATCCGCAATTCAACCCATACCATCCCAAAAACATACTCCTAAATAAGTCCCAAGATCAAATCAATGAGGCAAAAACACAACCATGAATTGTGTGATATGAAAACTCATTTTGATAATAATTACGGCAAGAACTAACAGTAGTAAGCATGGGTCATGTCCAGTATTAAGGAATTTAAGGAAATAACAACAGCAACTACAAAAAGTCTTAATCTCAATTACAACAGGTCATCAATAATAAGGAAATAAGCATTTAAGAAAAAAGAAAAAGGGTCCCCAAGCCTTGCTTTGCCAAGGTAGGGAGGGGAGAGTGTTGTCCATTAGCAGTTGCTTTATTATATTAATAAAAAGGCTATTTCCAGGACTCGAACCCAAGAACTTCCGGTCAAAAAAGAGCAACCTTTATTATTTGACCAAATAAGCATTTTGAAATAAAATAGTCAAGGCAATGTAAGAATTTTAAATGGTTCAAAAAAAATATGAGCATTCTAAATCCATAAGTAAACACACAGAACATTTATATAGATTTCTATATAGTCAAAAAGTTAGTCAAGACATGTATAATAAAATTGTTAGTACTCCAAATGTATTGTTATATGTACACACAGATAATACATATATAAAACCACCAGGAATTAAAAACTATAGACAAAATAGTAACAATAATCCTTTCAAAATAATAAATGTAAATTCCAAATCACAACAGCAGTGCACAGTAGTACCTTCAACTATTACAACTGCAAGCACTGACCCACCCCTAGATGGATCAAAAGCAACAGCAGTAACTCCAGAACCCCAGGTAGTTGTTGCAGCACATTGGGCAGCAGCTTCAGGACTTACATAGGCAGAGAAATTGGAAACTGGCGAACAATGAAGTGATGCAGCATCAATGATCTCTCGATCAGTCTGCCTTTTTCCTTGTTTTTCTTCAAAAATTATATACTCTTGCAAGATAAATAAGTACGCAGCAAGAGGCGCAAATCCTGTCCAACAAGGGGGATTCACTGAAGGAGGCACAGAGTTAGTTGTACTATACTTGGCAGTAGTTTGAAAGCCACTTCCAGGGCCGGGCGTAACCTCCCATACAACAACAGTAGATGGATTTACAAGAGGGACACCAGCAACATGCATGATTCCTGCATCAGTAATGATAGCATCAGCGGCCATTATTCCACTTGGACCAGCTCCCAGAAGTCCTTTGCTCGTCGCAAACCACTTTTGTACTTCACCATTTTGTGGAGGAGGCCACTGAGCCCAGTGAAGTTGGATCAACCCAGATGAGAAAACTGAACACACACACAGAAAATTCGGCCATCTTGCTGCAAGAAAGAGTTACTTGCCTTTCAGAGACAACAGCGTAATATCAAATATAAGAAATTAAAACTAAGATGATGCATAAGAAACAGAACAAAATTGAAAACCTGATCCTGGAGACTGCTGTAATAGGAACTTCTCTTCAAATACTGATTTCATATTAGAAGAGCTGCTAGGATTTGAAGGCAGAGGTCTACACTGGAGACAGGACGGAGACAATTTCAGAGGTACAGCACCGATTATTATAAAACTCAGTACTTCTAATACAAAAGGATTCCAAAAACAACAATAATAGTATAAAATGAACAACGAAAAAGCATTCAAAATGTAATCTAAGATAAGACCATATTTTCGCAACAAAATTGTAATGACTGAGCACAAATAACAACATAGACAATGAAATCCAACACAAATATTCCAAATAATTCATGAAAGCTATCATGAAAGTACAATAACTAACATGCATACAAGCATGCATGCAACATGCAGGTTAGCTTTTTGTTTTCAACTTCTTCCCACAGATAATATGTTACAAGTCAGAGGTAACAGGATGAATAAAGAAAATGATTAAAACTTCTCCCTTTGCTGATTAAAAGTTAATTATGTACAGTGTTCATGTAGTAGATGAAAAAAACAAGTATACTAGAGCAAAGATGTCGGAATATAACAAACTACAGTGTTTTAAATGAGTCCTAAAGTTTGTTTCACGGCAACTCAAGTTCTCTTTCACATAACTACAGAAAGTAATGTATCATCAGCTAAATCTATTGCAGAGTTCAAAGTTGACAACTGCCACCATTATCGAACCTTTTAGTACAACATACAACAATGGTTTTGCGTTTATAGTTTCTCCACAGCAGCAGAACCAAAACTATAATTCACATTGGATGTGTTAAATATGTCTTTTAAATCTCTCATATATAAAATTCCATGAATGCCTGGGCAGTCCAAAACCTTTCATTATTTACATGCATTTTACAGACATTTGTACTTCTTCATTACAGCACTTTGAAAGAAACCGCTCAACAGGACTAACAAATAAAAAATATGAAAAAAAGGAGAAAGTAAGAGTGGCATGCCTGTGCAGTTCCAGACAACCATTTCGTAACAACTGCAAGATCTTGCCTCCATTCATATTCACATTGCCAGAAGCTGGCATCTCGTACAAGGTGAAGAGGACCCTACAGAAACAATGAAAACCCCATCAATAGATTTATATTTAAACATCTGATGTAGTTGGTAGCATCCAAAAACTTCAAGGGAAGAGAAATTTAGTAATGAAGAAAACTTTAACAACATATGTCATTGGTATTTATGGCATAAACCTAATATTCTTTCATATAATGATTTCCATACCTCGCTTAACAAAAATTGATTTAGTGATTTCATGCAGACTATATAGAGAAAAATAAAATAATAGAAGAAAGTATATTATAATTACATACTGTTCCCGACATTAGTAAATGTCAAAGTAAGAAAAGCATGAATTTGATTGACAAAAACAAAAGCAATTCTGATCATTAATGCATTGCGAAATTGGAGTGAGATCTAATCCAATTCAACTATTTTATTTCGTCTTTGTGCAAAAAAGGTACAATTTAACACTCACATTTTTCAAATTAGTCTAGTTTAATTTTATTTCATAGACTATGTAAGGTTGCTGCATCATCATTAAGTTCTATATAAAACAAACTTCTCCCTTCAATAAAAAATCAATTTTATTTTACATCTTATATAGATACTAGTTGTTTGGATAAAAATTTCAAACTAGGATTGTATGAGAAGTAAAAAGAGTTAGGAGGAAAATATAGAGATAAATTACACAATATGGCCGAAGAGGTGTTGATGAAAGATTTCAGCTGAGAGAACTGAGAGAATCTGCGGGAGAACTATAACTGAACAACCTTGAGATAGCTGTAGTCGAAGAGGAGCAGGCGAACAGCATTAGCAAGCAATCTCTTCTAGTTAGCCCAATTGAGGAGTTGGCCATCTTCGAAAGCCTACTTCTCACCATAAATGTGGTTATTTATGAAGAGAATGGATTAGGTGAAAATAGGTAGAGTAGGTGGCCGCTCATTATTGCCCAAAAGGCTACGCGGCGTGAGTAGGCGACCCATGCCGCCTATCAAATCAAGCATTGACGAAGAGTACCTCTCTTTGCCCCTAGACCTGAGCGTTGTGCAATAGGGTAAGGCTATGATCTGACAAGAATTGCTGGCTAGCAGTCTATGAAATATGAAAACTTCAAAAACTACACCATGTCCGTGTCGAACACACAGACACCGAAGACACGGGAGGACACACAGGGACACTATATCAGACACACCATACGGCGAGTGATAATAAAATAATATTAAAAAAATTAAAGAACACTTCTTAGACATGCGAGGACACTTCGAAACACCTTAGGGCACTTCTAAGACATTTTCAAGGCATTTTTGAAAAACAGAACACTTCTAAAATGCGAAAAACTTTTAAGGCACGAGACACTTTTGAGACATATATAGAATAAAATTAGACACATTTAATATTAATTACATTTATTTATTAATATTATATTCTTTAATAAAACCTATGGGTACATCAGCCTCCTTTTATTCTTTTTATTAATATTTAAAATTTTTATTATTGTTAAAATTTTATTAATAAAACTAAAAAATCTATCTTTTATTATTATTAAAATTTTATCTAATATAAGTTAAAATTCTAAGCTAACTAAGTTAAATCAAATCTTCCTCCCTTGCGGGTCCTCAAGCCTCATGAAAATGAGCAAATCGCAAAAAATTTGAAACTCTGACTTCACATTTATCCTTCTCTCATCTTCAACGCCGAGAGCGCTTATCTCGTCTTATTATTGTACTCGTTGTGATTATCTTAGCAAGCAAAATTGCATTTTCTTTTATTCTCACTCACTTTGTAAAGCGAACTCTAAATTTACATTCCAAATCTCTTCAACATCGAAGACGTCTATTCTCAAGCTCTCATCTTAATCTTATGAGAAATTTGTGCTACTCAGAAGTTGCTTATATTTAAAAATTTAAGTTTGTTCTATATTATATTTATTTTTATTTAAGTATGAATTGTTAATTTCATTATTATTATATTTGACATGTCAAGCCGTATTCGTGTCCTATGTTGTAAAAAATTGTAGTGTCGTCGTGTCCTGTCTTGTCGTGTCACCATGCGGGTTCGTGCTTCATAGCTAGTGGATTATTCGCCTATGGTTGTTCGACTTGTATCGAGATGCTCGACTACCAGGCGTAATCCAGTTGAGTACTTTGAACTTGTTCGGGAACAAAATTCAAGTGACCCCGCTTATGGATTAGCTTAAACTTGTCAGATGTCAAGATTAAATGATGTAGCTAATTTTTCCCTCAATGACAAGACATTGATGTTTGTCCACCAGCTGGTGGACAGCTGTACCTTAAGGCTAGTAGGGCATGTAGGATGCTTCTAGTATACAAATTAGGCTTTGGAAAATTTTCATGGCTAATATATGAATAAGCAGTTTAGTGCTTTGGCAGTTCTACCCTCATCCCAGAGGTGTCAGAGCTTAGGCCCAGAGTGGTCAAAACAGTTGTAGAGATATGGAGGCCTAGGTGAACTAGTGCACCTTGGGAGCTGAGCATTTTCGTGTGCAGTGACCAAGGCTGCTATGTTGCTCGAGGACGATTGACCTGGTTCCCTGAGAACACAAAACGAAGATGTCAGCCTGTTTTCCTTTCAAGAAGGCAAGCCAAGCCTCTGCAACTGATCAATTCTTTGGGAACAGGAAGCGAAGATGTGCCAGTCCGGGTTCCACAGGAGAAGTCGGGTCGAACAGTAAGGGGAGTCAAGACAAGTTCTCATAAGACAGGCGAAAACATGCCAGGCCATGACCCAATCAAGAAGTCTAGTCGTGTCTGGTGGGTTCGCCGAATGAAGATTTTAACTGTTCTTCGTCTATATGATGCTTCCGAACAAGCAAAGGCTCTTATGAGAACTAACCTTTGATTTTATTGATGTGATAAAATTTGTACAAGTCTTTAGTAGGAGTGGTTCTTACTTGTTAGGCGCAAAAGCGTTGGAGTTCATTGCCACTCCAAGTTCGCAGTACCAGGATGCCATCTTCATCCATGAGCATGTAGGTATTTTTGCCGATAGCATCGCAAATGATGAAAGGAACTTCTTAGTTCGACTTCAACTTCGCGGGTATCATCTCTCTTCTTGTCGTATTGCGAACTTTGAGAACAAGATCGCCCTTGTGAAGTCTCCATGACTGAATGTGCTTCTTGTAGAATTTTCAAATCCTTTTCTTGTGTTTTGCTTGCTTTATGGCTGCAATCTCTCTAGTGCTCTCGAGTAGGTCCAAGTCCAATCTTCTTTGTTCGTCATTGTATTCTCAACATGTGTCGAAGTCCTTTAGCTGGTGCGAGGCCGCTAGTTCGACACTTGGGAAGTAAACTTCAAGTTCGATATGTATGACTGTCTCCCCACCAAAACCTAGAGGGTAGGGTGTTTCGCCGATTACTGTTGAAGGCATCGTGTTTAGACTCTAGATGATGAGATGTAGTTCAGATACCACTTTCGCCTGCGCATTCGATCTGTTTCTTTAGGGCTACCATGAACCTCTTATTCAATGCCTCCACATATCTGTTCGTTTGAGGGTGTTGAACGGAGGCAAATTATTATCAAATTCCATAGGTCGTGCACAGTTTGGTGACTAACTTGGTAGTGAAAGCAGTTTTGTTATTGCATATAAGATTTATGGGAAGGCCATACCTGCAGATGATTTGCGTCCAGATGAATTTCTTCATGTACTGTCTGGATGAGCTGTAGGAGTTGTCTCGATTCATTTGGCGAAATAGTCGGTTCCCATAAGAAGAAACCTTTAGTTCTGTACGATTCTGGGAAACAGACGAAGGATGTACAATCCCCAGATGGAGAATGGCCAAGAGGCCTAGATAGGCTATAATTATCCTACTAGTTGCCTTGGGATGGCACCGTAAAATTGGCACTGAGGACACTTTTTGACGAATTAAACTACGCCATTGCGTAATTTGGGCTAGTAGTAGCCCTATCGAATTATGAGGAAACATAGGCTTTTGCCTCCTGGATGTGTTTCGCATTCGTCCTGGTAAACCACTTCAAGGACCCTCTTCACCTCTTTTCGACCTATGCATTTCTCCAAGGGCTGCAAAAATCATGTACGATAGAGTTGCCCTGACGAATTACATATCTAGCCACCTTCTTCTAGATTCGCCTAGCGTTCGTTCAACTCTCAAGGAGCATTCCCTCCACTAAGTACTCAGTGATTTCTTCGTCCACCGGCAACTAATGGGTGAGGTACAAAGCACTTCGAGCTCATCGTAGCAAGAAATAATTCATCTTCCCTGTCTGCATGCCCACATTTTGCCAGTTTATCGGCTATTTTGTTCTACTCCCTGGAGACTTGGATGAGGTCGTACTTCTTAAAGCGCAATAGGGTAGCTCTGGCTTTGACCAGGTACTTCTTCAGGACTTCATCTCTGATCTGATATTTGCCTGTAGTTTGACTAATGACCAACTTTGAGTCGTTGAAGATCTTAATGTATTCGGTTCCAAGGCCATAAGTGAAGTGAAGTTCAGCAATGAGAACCTTGTACTCGGCCTAATTGTTTGTTGTAGGGAAGTCGAGTCGCACAGCTTTCTATAGCTCAATTCAGCTCGATTCAGCTTGATTCCTCATGGGCTGATGAGAAAAATGCCGACCCCATTGAACTCTTTTCCTAAGGTGCCATCGACGAAAAGGGTCCAAGGGAGCTGGTCTTCGAGACACTATAATTTCTTGGTCGTTGATAATTCAAAAGCAAAATCGGTCTAAACTTTTATCGTTGTTCTGGAAGAGAAGACAATGTCAATCTCGGATATTTCTGCATTCGTCCAAAGACATTAGGACTGTGAAGCACTCTTTTTAAGGGTGTCGGTACTGTGATTTGATGTACTTGGAAGTAATGTTAAAAATGTCTTGCTGTGATGACAAGTGTGAAAGCGGACTTTTCGAGCGGGGGATAATGCTCTTCAGCACCCTGTAGTTTGTGGATGATGTAGTAGACAGGCCTCTGTACCTCACCGTCTTCGAGAATAAGAACTACAGAAACAGTAACATCAAAAGTAGAAAGGTAAAGGTACAATACCTAGCCTTCAACTGGGGTGAACAACACAAGAGGCGAAGAGAGGTAGTTCTTCAAATCAGAGAAGGTCCTTTCATACTCTTCCTTCTATTCTGGACCGCTTTGTGAATAGTCTTGAAGAAAGGCTAACAGTTTTCACCGAACCTAGCTATAAACTTGCTGAGTGTTGTTATTCGCCCAATAAGTTTCTACATCTTTTGGTAATTTGTTGGTGACGACATGTCCAAAATTGCCTTAATTCTGTCAGGATTCGCCACAATTCCCCAAACGAATATAATGAATCCCATAAATTTGCCTTAGGGCAGCGCAAACCAGCATTTTTCGAGATTCAACTTCATGTTGTTCATTCGAAGGGTTTTGGAATGTCTTCTCGAGATCCTAGAGGTGATATTCGAATGCAAAGTTTTTCACCATATACTTCCAAATTTTGCCCTCATTGATGATTGAACACCTTTTATACCATCCTTTAGTAGGTGGCACCCGCATTCTTCAAGGCAAAGGGCATCACTTCGTAGCAAAAAGTTCCTTTATCTGTGATGAATGTAGTCTTCTCTTTATCTTCTAGGTCGATGAGGATCTAGTGGTAGCCAGAGAAGATATTAAGAAAGTTGAGGGTAGAACAACCAACCATGGAGTCCACCAGTTTGCTGAGTTTTGGCAACGACTATAAATCCTTCGACCAAGCTTTGTTTAGGTCGGTGAAGTCCACGCACATTCTTGTATTATTCGCCTTACTGACTATGACTATATTTGTGAGCCATTCGGGGTACTAGACCTCGCGAATGAAGACGTTAAAAGAGAGCTTTTCAATTTCTTCCTTGATGGCCTTCTACTTTTCGCCTCTACTTATCCCTAGCATATCAAAAGGGTTCCAGGCGAACATATCAATGTAAATGAAGTAGAGGGCTGCAAGGGCCTCTTTTACATTATCATTTAAGGTTTTTGATACAGCTGAGGAGTTGGCCATCTTCGAAACCCCCTCTTCACACCATAAATGTGGATATTTATGGTAAGAAGGGATTAGGTAAAAGTAGGTAGAGTAGGTGGCTACTCATTATTGCCCAGACAGCTAAGCGGCGTGGATAGCTGGCCCACGCCATCTATCAAATCAGGCATTAATGAAGAGTACCACCCTTTGCCACTAGGCCTAAGTGTCGTGCAATACGACAAGTCTATAATAAAATAGGAGCTGCTAGCTAAGGGCATGTTCCACTATGACCGTTCATCTCGTATCGGGTTGTTCGACTACTAGGCGTAATCTAGTTGAGTACTTCAAACTTGTTCGGGAATAGAATTTGAATGACCCACTGATGGATTTGCCTAAACTAACCACATCTCAATATTAAATTAAGTTTATTTTAAATCACAAATAAATACCACACAATATCACTTCCATACAAAAAAAGCTACCTTCAACCTAAAGGTCGGCAATAGGCATCACCAAGTCACTTTAAACATCCTCCTTTTAACTTATCCTCAATGGACACCAACTACCCTCCATCAAAAAAAAAAATTCATCCCGTCCATTCTACTTGCCCAGGGAGAAAATAGACTAGGAAATCATCTAAAAAATTGTCGAACAAGAAAAGATAAAAATCATTCCACCAGCCAATGAGATCTACCTACTATGACAAAAAAAAATGTTCATCCACAACCCAACCATTGAATACATACATTCATGCAAATTCTAGAAGTTCAAAAAAAATATCAGCGTGCCTACCTCTGAAGGTTGCGTCCATATAGTGATCCTCCCATGAAAATTTGCAATTAATAAAGCACGAGGGCAGGACCTTGGAGACCAATCAATAAATTGAACATAATCGCGTGGGGAATCTGCCAAAAATATGTGGTTAACAAGGATATTTTCAAAAGAAACCACGAAGTGCAGGCTATTACAGTACGATGTCATCTTCGATTTTGCTGAAACTTATGGTATCAATTCATAGAAGAAATCATGCCTTACTAAAAACTTCTTTGACATTACACATGAATTATTAATAGAGAATTTGTTTTCCACCCTTGGAGATTGAGATTTCCAGCATATATGTATTACAGGATTAATTACAAGCAACACAGAATCCTTTTACTGGAAATGCAGCAAAAGTTTGAATTATCATAGTATTTTCTGGAAAAAAGTAGTGTCAAAATTACAACTGCGTTAAAAGGTCCCGAAGTACAAGAAAATGAGAGTACTAACCCAATAACTATCCAATTTATAGCCATAATAAGAATAAGAAAAGTTTTTTTAAAAAACATTATCAATAAAATTGCTCGTGAAACTTTGTTTCAGTTTAATATGTTCAGCAAATTGTACCAGACACTCGTTCAGAGCAAAATCCCACATAAAGTTAAGCTGAATCTTGTTGATAGGAAAAGTACAAACTCAGTTGTCAGTTGAACACAAACGGGACCATCACATATATAACATAGGAGAGGAAAACAATAAGAAAACACGCAACATAAAAAACAAGTAAAATACGTTAAATAGGAAAAAAAAAAAAAAGAACAACGATAACAAATGAAGTAGCAGACTATTGAGGAACACAAGTAGAGAAACAAAGAAATAAGCAGAGAGGATAACAAAACAAGTAAAATAAGGAAATCGCAACTGAGAAAACAGACTATTGAGGAAATCATACAGGGAGTTTTCTAACTGATCCGAGACCTGCCAGAAAAATCTCAATAATGAGTGTACCAACGGTAAAACAGAGGGCAAGTGATCCAGCACAAACTCAACGGTGATCTCTTGCATAAAATAATGTAAAACTAGGTAAAAACCAATTAAGAGAGAGGAAGAAAAATAAATGAGAATTTCAGCAGGCACGCTAACTAATACAAAAATGAAATATTAAAAGAGAAATAAAGACAGATAGGAGAAACATAATTTTCCACAATTAACTTTAATTCCAGTGAATAGGTACGTGGAACTCTACATATTCATAACATCCTTGATCAGCCTAAGCATTAAATGAACATAAATTACATTTAGAGGAAATTGAGAAGTTCGTACTGAAGTACTGAAGAACTAACGGTATTGCAGCAAATGTTACATTAACATGAAGCTCCATACAGTTTTGAAATCAAAACAATTAAATCCATCAGTAACTTCACTCAATTAGACTTGGATAACTCGATTCAAGCAAACTGTACAACCCAGCAGACTGGTAATTCCCAGATGAAATCAATTAACCAATGATTATGTGACATCAGCTAAAATTGTATCTTAAATTGGAGAGCTGCACGTAGTAAATTCACTCAATCAGACTCAGATAACCCAATTTGAGCAAATTGAACAACTTAATTGACTGATGCCAAATGAAATTTACTAACCAATGATAGTAAAAAATATCACATTAGTTATACCTCAAATCGGAGAGTTGCAAGATCAACTAAAGTAAAGTGGCATAATGCTACATTAATCTGCAATAAAGGGTTTGAGATCCAAATAAGGCTGATTTACACCAAACAGATGCTGGGCACAGGATTTCAAGACTTCAAGAGGGTGGGTGGAATGCTTGCAGCAAGAAAAATGTTGATGATGGCAACACTATCAAAATTACATAAAGTTTCACTTTACAGATGATGTCAAATGGCAGCTACTGGTGACATGACAATGAGTGATCACAGGAAATTGAATGAATGAGGCCCATGGCTTCATGCCAGCGCGAGTATCAGATGAAGAGAGATTCAGAACACTCTGCATGATCAGTGGTGAAAGAAGTGAAGACAATGACGGAAGCCATAACGCAATCAGGATGAGTAGGTTGTAGCGAATTGTTAAGGATTGTTGAAGTGGAAGAATGGCAAGTTGATGATAGCTTGTTGAGGGTAGATGACTGAAGATTGAGGTCGATAATTTCGAAGGGATTTTGCCCTTCCTGTTTTCATTACTTCTCTGGAAAAAAAAAAGAAAACTAAAATTTCAAGAATTCTCACTGGCTTAAAGTTCCCTGCCCTCTCCATCTAGGATACCAATCCCTTCTAGAATGTCTCACATACCCCATCTAGAATCAAATTGCACTCAAACTCAAGTTTTCATTCATCAAGTTCTATATGAAGTTTTAAGTACAGACTCTGCCCATATAGGTGGGTTACTCCTACCTTCAAATAAAAATGAGGAATGCGAGAATAACAAATCCAAAAAATAAATAAATAAATAAAAACTTTTATAATTCAAAACATAACAAACACTGTATATTTACAGTGAATAAAATAAAATAGTAGTCGGCATCCATCCGATACATTAATGGCATCATGGTGGGCAATTTGATCCAGACCTTTGATCATCAAAATGCCCACATCACTCCATCTAGACCAAATCTCACAATGGAGGTTGCATTGGCAAAGCCAGCTCAGCAATAATCCATTTTAGTTGTCAACAATCAAATGAACCTAACACCATGTTCCAAAAATGAAGGGTAATAGTATTATTATCCATGGAAAAAATATGAATTAAAAAACCGACTATATGATGAAGTAACCAATATCAGGAGTAAAAAGAGGGATTGCAGAGAATAATAGTCATGCTATATCATCACAATAGACCAACAAATTAGACTTCAATAAAACTCATGCATGTCCTTGAAATTTAGCCGTAAATACAATTTAGCATCTATTTGGAATGGAGGAACAACTAAGCCCCTGGCACACAAAATTGTTTGTCAAAAGGAGAACAACATTGTATGACGGAAAAAAAAGTAGTATGATTATAAACTAAATGTCTTGAATGGGCGGCCTTGGTTATACCCGAACCAGGGGCTTAATTAAGTGACAAGATTAAACAAGAGTTGTATTAAACAATGTCCTAGTGATAGGAACTCAAGTACCTACGATTGGGCCTATTTGGTAATAAGACTAATTTGGCCTTTCCATGAAATTTATAATCTTACTTTGATATATGTATATGATGAAAAATAAAGTTAATTATATTAAAAATTGTATAGAATCAAGGTTTTAAAAACCGGACCGGACCGGCCAGTTCAATCGGCCGAACCGTGAACAGGTCAGCCAACCGGTCCGGTTTAATTTTATAATCGGATTCGCTTAAAACCGACCAGAACCGGTCTAAACCGCGGTTCAACCGGTCAACCGGTCAACCGGTACGGTTGGACCGGTTGAGTTTAAAATAAAAAAAAAAACTTTCCTAAACTTTGGGTCCTTAACTCAGCCTCCGTTCTGCGGCCTCTACTTGCGTGACAGTCACGAACTCACAATTTCTCTTGCCTCGCACTCTCCTCTCCAGCCCCCATCCTTTCGAAATAGTATTTTAGTATTTTAGTGATATAAAATGATGAAATAATTTAGTATTTTAATATTGATAAAGCATAAATTTGTTCAGATTTTTTAATGATGTACTAAATATTACACTCAATTTGTGATATGCGAATATTTTGTTGGGTTATTGTTATTTTAATTTGCTTGCAATTATTTTTTGGGTTATTGACATAAGATATTATTTGTTAAATTCAATTATTAAACATTCATTTTATGTCTAATTATTGTGTTGATGTGTGAATAATATATATCTTAACTATATTTATATTATATTTTATTAGTTTTTTTAATTTTTACTTCATCCCGGTTCGACCCCGGTTCGACCATGAACTTTGAATCTTTTAGTCTACCGGTTCTGAAGTCGGTCCGGTTTTCAAAACTTTTGTATAGAATATAAAATAAAATTGATTAATATATTGAAAATGATGTAAGATGTGAAATAAAATGATTTTTTTATATTAAAAATTGTGTATGATGCTATAAAAAATAATTTAATATTATTTTTAAAAATTTTATAATGAATGAACTATTTTGTTCATTAGTACAGCAAAAACGATATGAGGACCAAACAAGCCCTTAGGCATATTGCCCATATCAATAAAGCATTCATACACGAGAAATTTTACATCCTCATACAGACAGACTTACTAAACACAAAATACACTACTATAATCCAAATAATTCTTTCATTGAAGCATAACGGAATTTATCAGAAAAATGACTGCCATAGAGTAACTCTTACCAGCTTTAGCATTGAATACAGCACATTCAGTTGGTCTCTCCGGGTTTAAAATGTGTATTGGGATCCAAAATGGAGGACTCACATTAGAGCTGTGGTCATACAAATGAAGTCAACAGAAAACACATAATAGTCCACTGTCATACTCTTAAAAAAAATAATTAACTCAGAAAAAGGCCTTTCTTAGTCATGTCAAACTAGAGCAATTTCCAAATAGTATATCATTCTTTGTAAGCTTTACAAGGAGAGCAACTATGCATTATGAGTTGTGAAACCATTTAGTGCAGTAAACAATCCCTTATTCAAGGCCTTGCCTAATAAGTTCACTGCAAAGTAAGTTGACCCACACTTAAGAACTAAAACACTTATTAACAGATATACACCACAGATTTAATTATGGAAACTACTTGATTTACAAATCTCTTAACTAAACTGGTGGACAACACATCATTAGCTTCTCTAAATTTAAGCATGACCCTTAGCACACCAATTAGGTAAAACAAATATGTATAAAAGAAACAGTCCCTCTACAATAAAGATAAAGCTAAGTATAACCTTTTTTAAAACTAAAAACAGTGGGAAATTACAAAATATGCCATATTTGAGGGAACTAACCCTCATTTCAACAACAAGTTCACCTAAGCAAATATTATGTGATGTGAGCCAAACAAAACTGCATATAAATAATTTTAAGACTTCAGAAAACAGTTGTGTTGCTCAATAGTAGTTGGTCACATGACTCCGAGGAATACCAAAAGGAATGAGAGTAAAGTACAAGAAAGAGTATTATTCTAGGAATTAACCTCGGTATTCTTGCACATGTCTCTGATGCACAAGCAATGACATTCAGCTTGCCACACCATGCAACTGCACTGCCACAAAATAGAAACTAAACTTTCAATATTAACTACTACATTAAAGTAAAACCATATATACGTAAATCACACGAGCAAATAAAACAACATTTCGCCATCTTTAAGATAAAACCTTGTTCTGTATAATATTCATCTTCAGAAAGGTATTACCATGATCCAAGAGCAACGCAGAGCTGGACTAATGTGTGTGAATAAAACACAATAGATGGGATTACAAAGAATTACCATGGAAGGAACCAAAGATGAAATAGCCATGAGGGGCTACAAGAATTAGCGTGGGTAACCAAAAAAAGAACCAACCTGAAGTTGCGGCAAAGCTCAGGAACCCTCATCTTGTATCGAGTATTAGAAGGCGGTTGCTTGAGCCGAATTCGAAACACGGTAGCCGGGGAAGGCGCGGGGCCATCAGCGACATCCATCTGTCGGTCGCCCTCCTCCGTTCCCTTCTTCTCCGCCCCGATCTCCATCTCTACAGCTCCTCCGCCACCAGCAGCGTCCGATTCTGCCGCTTCCCCCGCTGCCGCTGCTCTGTCTGGAGCCCTGGACTCAGTCCCGCCGCCAGAATCCCCCGCCGCTGGCGCGCCTTGATCCACGTCGTCCTTGCGAGCCGAGGATGAGGCTGGAAGACTGGCGTTAGTGGATGCGCTGGCAATGGGGGTATTCATATCGGGAGAGCGGTGATTGGATCCTTTTAGGTCATTTATAGCGATTGGTGGTCGAAAGTCACGATTGAGGGAGACAGGAATCTGTTGGAGAATTCTTTTGTGGTGGGGCTGCGCCAAGTAGAAGGATTGCTGACGACGACTGAGAGAGAGAGAGAGAAGATTTCTGCGAGCGGAGGAGAGAGACGGAGTGAGAGGATTAGGGTTTCGGCAAATGGGGATTAGGTTAGTGAGTGGAGACAAAAAAGCCGAGGCCAGTAAGGGGCGTGGAAATCCGGGAGATTCCCACGGGCCTGGTGGTTTCTTTTTATTTACCCTTCCGCTGTTTTCGTAGCAGGTATTTAGCAGGTGTGACCCGATAAGAACCGAATGAGTGTGTCACAAAACATTTTTTAATCAATATTATTAATATTAATATGATATATATATATATATATATATTACATCATACATAAATTTTAATATTAAAATTAAACTATATTTACATATATATATATATATTTATTTTATTTTATATACTATATAAATATCAAAATAATAACTAACTTATATCACATATTTTATATATTTTAATATAATAATTAAATTTATTTCACATCATATGCAGTTCTTAATAAAAAATTATTTTTATTTAAATTTAAATTTAAATTTAATATTATTTAAATCAATTTTTGCAAATGTTACTCAACTCCAATCTCAACTACAACACATAAGAGCAGAAATTGAAAACAATACTCTTCTTAAATTATGTAATTATTTAATGTAAAAAGTAAAATAGCTCACGGCTAACATAAGCCCAATAATTACTTGCTCTGTTTGGCGCGAGGATTAAAACAGGACCAAAATGGTATTAATTTAAAAAATGATAATAATAATAATAATAATAATAATAATAAATATTTTAAATCATTTTATACAAATTCAAATATAAAAAATATTATTTTACTTTATATACTCAACAATTTAAAATAAAAATATTAACTTTATTTCACATTCTAGACTAAAATATTTAAATCGAATATTTTGATCTAAGATGTGTAATAAAGTTTATATTTTTAATAGAAAATATTGAGTATGTGAAATAAAATATTATTTTTTATATTAAAATTTGTGTAGAATAATTAAAATAATTTATTTATTATTATTATTGTTATTTTTTAAATTAATATTATTTTGGTCCTGTTTTGATCCTCGCGCTAAACAGGGCCAGTTAAAACTTGAAATGAGTTATTATATTTTTAACATTATCGCACGTCTAATATACCCTCAATAATAAAATAATTTATTTATTATCATAGTATTAAAATATTTTATTTTTTACATTAAAAAGATTTAAAATATTTCAAAAAAATACTACAATCAAATGCTTTAGAATCTAATTGAGTTGGAGTGAATATGAATTTACTTAGAACTACAAATTCTAAAGGTTCTTTTTGTAATGAATTGTTCCGGTGATCTAAATTGTTTTCAATTTGCTTGCAACTTGACTTAGATAACTTTGAATTTTACAACTCCGGCGGTTCTATTTAACATAAAAATCTGAAAATAAAGTTTTCAAAATCGAACTAACAAGGTGCTGATATTTCGATGAACTCACGTTAGTGTTTGGTCCATTTACATAACAAAATAATATCAGAAATTTAAAAATGAGCTTGGATTAATTAATTTATCTTTGAATTTTAACTAGTTAGCTTGTTATTATGCTTAAAAATAATTTTTTTATTTTTTTTTAAATTTATTATAATTGTTATATAATTAAAAATATTTATAATATAATTACGAAGTGAAGTAGTTGAATCGGATCATGAGATAGCCGCTTGACTTGAATTAAATCTTTAGGAAGAGAAAAGCGATTTGGTTTTGATTTTGAAGGTTGGACCCATGACATAATGCTGAGGTCATTCTAAGTGGGCCAAGCCCAATAACACCCAATCAAAGATTATTGTTTTTGATAAGCCCAATGAAGGTCTTTGAATCATGCAAACAATCATATAAACCTAAAGTTTTCAATGAGATACATTAACGTCCCATTTGGCATAGAATCAAAATTAGAACTAAAACAATATTAATTTAAATAATATATATATTTAATTATTTATATAAATTTTAATATAAAAAATATTATTTTACTTCACATACTTAATAATTTTTAATAAAAATATCAATTTGTTCGAAATTTAATCTAAATCTTAAACTCTCCCGTTAAGTTTGGTTGAAATGTAAATCCATCACTTAGCTATATACTTCAATTTGTTCCCTGGGCTTGTTTGATTGGAGGATGAATTTGGGTAAAGAAAGAGAAAATAATTTATTTTATAGAGTTGATGGGAAAGAAATTTATTTTAATATTGGAAGGTGTATAGGATGTGAAATAAAGTTGATTTTAAGGTTGGAATTTGTATTGAATGTGAAATAAAGTTGATTTTTAAGGTTGGAATTTGTGTTGGATGTGAAATAAAATTATTAAAATTTATAATAAATTTAAAATATTATTAATATATATTTTTGCCCATTTTTTTGCTCATGCCAAACAATAAAGTTCACCAAATCACTTGCTTTTATTCCAAACCTATGTTTTTTTGTTGAATTACTTTACTTTCCATAACACTCGGTAGTTTCTCCCACGTGTTATTATGTAGCTCTTCCATTTAGCTTGCCTTTAGTAGGTTTGTATATAGGTTTACAACACTCACTTAATCAAAGGATTGAGATTCTCCCTTCTCTACATCTTATTTTTTATAAATCTTGTTAGAGAAAAGGGCACTATGCTGTTTGTCCACGGCTTTCCGAAGATCTAGTACTCCAGAAGAAACCAGATGCTAGCAGTCGTAGGCATCGGATTCTGAGCTTTTGTGCTAGATTTCAAAGACTACGGACTATCGGACATGCTGCTGGACTCGAGAGCACGCCCTAGGAGGATCTAACGGCAGATCGGATTTACTCTCCATCCTCAATTTCTTCTCAATTCGAAGATGTCAATTTCTTCTCAATTCGAAGTTGGAGAAAGAAGAATGCTAGGACCCGAGATCATCGAAGTCACTTTGTGAAAAATTAAAATAATTCGAGAACGACTTCTAACAACTCAGAGACGACAAAAAGCCTATGCTGACTCAAGAAGACGAGATATCTGCTTTGAGCCTAGGGAGTATGTATTTCGGAAGGTATCTCCAAGAAAGGGCATCTATCGATTTGGTATCAAGGGCAAGCTTAAATCAAAGTACATTGGTCACTTTAAAATCATCCGTCAGGTTGGGAAGTCAGCATATGAGCTTGCATTACCTCCAGAACTAGCGAGAATTCACAATATTTTCCATATATCATCATTAAGAAAGTACGTAGCTGATCCGAATCACGCACTAAAATATGAACCGCTAAATATACAACCTGATTTATCCTATGAGGAAAAGCCGGTTAAAATTCATGATCAAAAGGAGAAGGTACTTCGGAAATGTACCATTCCCATTGTGAAAATTTTATGGAAAAATCAAATGGTAGAAGAGGCAACCAGGGAGACGGAAGAATCGATGAAGAATGAATACCCGCATCTGTTCAGGTAAATTTGGGAGACCAAATTTCTTAAGTAGGGAAGGATGTAATAATCCGCTTAAGAAATACTTGTTAATATTCATATGTGTATATATATATTTTTTTAGATTTAATATAAGTACATATGTCATCTGAGAACTCCAAAATAATTGTTATATTAAATATGCATTCCTTGCAATCAATTTTAATAAAAAATATATATATATTTATTATCTCCTCTGTCTTCCTCTCACTTTCTCACCTACCAACCGTTCCGCCCTATTAAATTCGCATCTCCAACCACCAACGGTTCTGCCCTAATAAATTCACATCTCCCTATAAATAGGCCCCAGAGCCCTCAGGTAGAATCCATAACCTCCAGTTCACCTCTGTGTCTTTAGCTCATCTTGGTACGACTCTCCTCCAACAGCGAGACTCTGCTAGCAGAGGTAAAAATCCTGGTCTCATTAAGTTTAAAGTACATTCGACGATTTTTCTTGTCGACCCAATTTGATTAGTTTAACTGGTGATAAACTTGTTTAAACTTATGTCAACCCACTTAACCCATATCAAACCCGATAAATTTATGTCGACTTATTTAAAACCAAGTTAACCCGTTTGACCCAAGATGACTCGTGTCGACCTGTTAAAAAATGAGTTAACCCATTTGACCTGAGTTAACCTATTTGACATGAGTAACCCGTTTGACCCAAGATACCTGTGTCGACCCGTTAAAAAATGAGTTAACTCATTTGACCCGAGTTAACCTATTTGACATGAGTTAACCCGTTTGACCTGAGTTAATTCGGTTGACCTGATTTGACCCGTTTGACTCATTTGATTCATTAACCTGAAATGACTCAGTTTTAACCCAAGTTAACCTAGTTTGACCCATTTGAACTAGTTTGCCCTATATTGACCAGTTTTGATCCACTTGGCTTGTCTGACCTAATTAACCTAAGTAATTTAAGTCAATATTTTTAACTTTTAAGCTCAATAGTGATTATTCATATTGAACTTAATCAGGGAACACGTCATCCACCAGTAAATTTTTACCGCCTCTCGTTCAGGTAAATAATTTTCACTGAACCTAGGACATTGTGATTATTAAATTAAAATAGTTAATATATAAAATAATATCAATTATATTCTGTGAGCTATATTCTACATATTCTGTATGGCTTTATGTCGATTCTATTGGGCTTTATGCTAAGATATTATATTGTGTTACACTGGACCCATATATCCTGAGATATATGATATTATGATGCGCTGGAATTTCGGTGATTGACGAACCACCTTCTGGATGCGTGGCGTCGTGTGGGGGACGTACCTGCATCTTGTTATTCTGATGTCACACTGGCGATGTACCTACATTCTGTTATTCCGATATCACACTGATAACGTACTTGCATTCTATTATTCTGATGTCATAATAATGACATATTTGCTACTACCGTTGTCACACTAATTACGTATATATGCTGATTTTGATCATTTTTTAATATAAAAAATATTATACTTGCATAGCATGAAATATGATAAATTACATGATAATCTGATAATCTGGTCTGTTAATAAATTGAGCTATATGATTTCACCTGGCCTATTGTAAGGTGGAGGCCGTTTACTTGGTCTGTTTGACTAATTGTTATCTTTCAGATAAATAATCTATCGTCAGAAGAAGAATGTAAATTTTCCTAGGGATGATGTTTCCCTATATCCCGTGGACCCACTAACTTGTGTAATTCTGTTCTCAGATTAATAAAAATACATCTTTCTTATAATCTGTTATGTAATTCTAATTGTAAGTCGTCATTTATTTTATGGATAATTTGTCTTTGAAAATGAGGGTGTGACAGCTTTACAAGTGAAGGAACTTGCTTGGGTAACGGATGATCTCCAATTCTAATCATATTATCATAATTTCAAAGTAAAACGAAGAAATTGTAGTGTTCAGGATATATCAAAAATTTTATTAAAAAAAATTATAACATATTGATATGTAAATAAATACTATTTTTAAAAAGAAAAATACATTACACTTTCTAACAAAAATTGATTTTGCTTATATTGTAATAATATCATATTAAAAAATTTTAAATAAATTTAATATTTGAAAACATTTATGACAGATATATAGGCCTTGTTTGGCATGAGCCCAAAAAAGGGGGAAAAAATATCTTAATAATATTTTAAATTTATTATAAATTTTAATAACTTTATTTTACATCCAACACAAATTCCAATCTTAAAAATCAACTTTATTTCACATCCAACACAAATTCCAACCTTAAAATCAACTTTATTTCACATCTTACGCACCTCCCAATATTAAAATAATTTTCTTTCCCATCAACTCTATAAAATAAATTATTTTCTCTTTCGTTACACAAATTCATCCTCCAACCAAACAAGACCATAGCATTATTCTTTAAAAAAAAAAAATGCTGCACACAAAAACTTCACATACAATAAATGCGTACCTCATCTTATCGGTAGTCAAATTATCTGTTGCTCAACACAGGCTGAGCCACCGTGCTCAGAGAGAAAATGCAAGCGATGGATCTTGCGAAGATCGAGCACTCCCACATCCTGATCCGCGGCCTCAATCTTCACATCGCCCACGTCGGAAAAGGTCTCCAAAAAAAATACCTTTTTTCCTCTGCTCTCTGCCCAAAATCTCGCTTCTCAGAATCTCAAATCCCTTTTCATTTGCATCTTCTGTGGCGTTGGCTGCAGGGGAACTGGGGACGGTGGTCTTCCTGCACGGCTTCCCGGAGATATGGTACACATGGAGGCACCAGATGCTTGCGGTCGCCGCTGCCGGATTCCGAGCCGTCGCCCCTGATTTCAGAGGCTACGGCCTCTCCGACCAGCCGCCGGAGCCGGAGAAGGCCACTTTCGACGATCTTGTCGATGATCTACTCGGCATCCTCGACTCCCTCGCGGTCCCCAAGGTGATCGATCGCCTCTCCTTCCTCCGTTCTCCAGTCTGTAATTTTCACAAACACGTGATCCGCATCCTGCAGGCCTTCCTCATCGGTAAAGATTTCGGAGCATTTCCGGCATACCAGTTTGCCTTCCACCACCAGGATCGCGTCCGAGGCGTCGTAACTCTGGGGATTCCTTACTCCCCGACTGGATTATCCTTCGATTCTCTACCGGAGGGCTTCTACATCAAGAGGTGGCGGGAGCCAGGTCGGGCGGAGGCTGATTTCGGCCGGCTGGACGCGAAGACGGTGGTGAGAAATGTCTACATCCTCTTCTCCAAGAGCGAGATCCCGATTGCGATGGAGGATCAGGAGATCATGGATCTCGTGTATCCGTCGGCTCCACTGCCGCCATGGCTCACCGACGACGACCTCGAGACCTACGGCGCCCTGTACGACAAGTCCGGCTTCCGCTTCCCCCTGCAGATTCCGTACAGGTAATTTCTATAAGCCGATCTGAGACTCTTGACTGAAATTTCGAATTCGCAATGGATATGCGGGATGTCGATGAGCAGGAAATTGTCGGCGGAGTGGCGGCCGGCGGCGGATCCGACGGTTCGGGTGCCGGCGCTGCTGATAATGGGGGAGAAGGACTACGTGATGAAGTTTCCGGGGATGGAGGAGTACGTGAGGAGCGAGGCGGTGAAGAAGTTCGTACCAGATCTGGAGCTGAAATTCATGGCGGACGGATCGCATTTCGTCCACGAACAGCATCCGAGCGAGGTGAACGAGATCATCCTGGGCTTCCTCAAGAAGCATATCTGAACGCACTGCTGCATTTCTTGCTCAGTTATGAAATTGACAATTTCCATGACGAACAATCCTCTCCCTCACCATTTTTCTGCTTCTATTTAAATTTTGCTGTCGAAGTTTTCGTCTGACACACACAATCACTCCGGCATGAATGAAATTTGGTCTAATTCCCTGCACATCTGATCAACTTGGTGATCACGATGCTTATGATCATTAGATACAAATGATAACACCTTACCCTTCACCTCAATCCAACTACATCCAATCTCTTTCTTCAAACCATGCTCTTCCATCAATGCTCTCACATTTGATGCTTCACCCCACTTCCCCTTTGCAGCATAAATATTTGATAATTGAACATACAAACCTCCATCAGAATTCTCCCCACCCAATACCCTTCTTGCAGTGAGCTCTCCAAGCTCCAGATTCCCATGAACTCTGCAAGCACTAAGTAGAGTTTCCCATGCATTTTTCTGAAGCTTTTCAGGCACTTTTTGAGTAAATCTATAAGCCTGCTCGATGAACCCAGATCTTCCCAGGAGGTCAACAACGCATGAATAGTGTTCAGCCTTTGGAACAATCCCCCATTCCTCTTGCATGGACTGAAAACACCTGCATCCTTCATCAATCAAACCTTTATGAGAACAGGCCAACAAAAGGTTTAAAAATGTTACATGATCAGGATGAAACCCGCTCTGAATCATTGATTCGTAAAGTCGGAGGACTTCAGTAGCCAAACCGTGGTAAGCGTATGCTGATATCATCGCGTTCCATGCAATTGTGTCCCTCTTCAGCATTCTGTCGAAAACTCGCACGGAGTCGTCGACCAAGCCGCATTGTGAATACATGGTGATCAGAGAACACATTACACATGTATCATGCTCGTAGCCAGTTCTGAGAACACGTACATGAACCATTATTCCACATACTATAGAAACAAGCGAGGCGCAAACCGAAAGAACAGCCACAAACGTCCCTTGGTTAGGCTTGAATCCCGCCCTCACCATCTCGCAAAACAAAGCAAGAGCATCCTCAGATTGGCATCCGGAGATCAAAGCGTTCCATGAGGTTTCGCTCCTTTTCGGCATGCTTTCAAACCATCTCCTTGCACTAAGAATGTCATTCTTACTGATATAGCCCTGCAAAATGGTGTTCCATGATACTATATCCCTTTCTGGCATTTCATCGAATAGATTGCAGGCTTCATCCAGCATGCCATTCTGGATGAACCCGCTCATCATAGTGTTCCAGGACATGAGATCACGAATGGGCATCTCATCAAATAGTGCAAAGGCTTGCGCAACATTGCCGTTTTGCAAATAACCGCGGACAATTGCAGTCCAAGAAACAACATCTTTAACTGGCATTTCATCGAATAACTGCTTAGCGAGCTCCATCTTTCCAGCTCTTGAATAGCAAGTGAGCATGGAGTTGAAGGAAATCGCATCTCTGGTCTCCATCTTGGAAAACAAATCCTCAGCTTCTTTGATGCATCCAAGCTCGACGTAGCTGGACAGGAGGGCATTATAAAGAGAAGTTGATCGAAAAGGTGACTGATTGAACAATCTCACAGCTTCATCCAAGTGCTTTTCCCGAATGTAGGCCGAAATCATGCTGGACCAGGAAGAGCTGTTTCTCTTCGGCATTTCATCAAACAGTTTCCGAGCGTCCCCAATCCTACCATTGTTGACATACCCAGAAATCAACGAATTCCAGCAAACAACATTTCGTTCAGGAATTCTCTCGAACAGGTTGCGGGCGTCCTCAACTCTTCCAACGCGCAGATACCCAGTCATCAAAGCCGTCCAGGATACAACGTTCCTCTTCGGCATAGAATCGAAAACACGCTGCGCATCTAAAATCCGGCGATTCTGCACGTAACCGGTGACCATGCAGTTCCAACTCACCAGATTCCGGTGAGGCATTTCGTCGAACATCTTGTGGGCCTTCTCAACGTCCCCATTTCTGAAGCACGCCATGATGGCGGAGTTCCACCAGAATATGTCTCGGGGAGCGGCTGATGGGTCTGCAAAAGAAGATAAAGTGCTGCACAGAGCCATTGTCTTCTTCATCAAGTTGCTTCCGACTGAGAAGCTGAAGGCGAAACTCAGTTCCTGGAACTGAATTGCTCAAAGAGGCATCTTTGGCTCTATCTTCTCTTCCGCCATCGTTTCTCTCTTCCGCATGCGCATTTAGTTCAACTATTTCTCACAGCACGAGCATTCTCAGCCTCGAAAACTTGCAGAAGAAACCTCTATGAGATTAACCGTGAATGAGGAGATCTCCTCACCGATGAACAGCCGAAAATTTTCTGTTTCAAGCTTCATATGAAGTCTTATTATCAAAAAAAAAATCACTGGAAGCCATCCTAAAAACAATAATTAATAATATGATATATATTTATATAGAAATAAAAATAATAATTAATTTAACAAATTTACATCGTCTTGAAAGTACTCGCATCCGTATTTCTCTGTTCAATTTTTCAAAAAAAAAAAAAACTCCCTTCAAACTTTAAAATAGAGCAATTACATATGTTATTTTAAATATTTTCTACATATCATTTTTTATATAAATTTAAATTATAAAATAACATATATTTTAATAATAATATAATATTTAAAATTTTATATTAACATGCACAAAATTTCTCTAAAATAAATAATTTGACGATGTTCAAGATTGATGATTATGAAACTAAAATAAATTTTTTTTTCTTAAAATTATCATTGAACTTAATTTTTTCTTGCCATTTCTCGTTATTTTTTTATCTTTCTATAAAAATTTTTGTATAATATTTTTTTACTTAATTTACATTCATATATAAAATTTAAAAAATTGAATACAAAGTGAAATAAGATCTATATAAAGTAATATATATATATATATGTATAATAAATTAGAAAAAGATGCGAAATAATGTTTCTCTCTGTTGCACGTGTGACACTACACGCAGAGCTCACTCGCGCATGCTACACCCTCTGATTGGCTGCCTCACGGATGACGAGGCACGCTTGCCCGAATCAAATAAAATTTCCACTCAACTTGAATTTACAAGCTGAGTAAGAGCATAGATCCTTAATTCTTGACTAACAATACATGCATTGAGCGATAGATGCACATCGCAGAGAGATTAGAAAAAAAGAATAAGCATCAAAAGACATAAGTTATAGTCAGAAGCATCATAGAATATAGGCAAAGTCCCACAAAGAAGAGCACCTCGAGACAAATAACTCACTAATGATGGACTACAATGTGAATGTCATCTACAACACACCAAGCATTCCCACACTCCAGCTCGTGTGAATAGAACATCTATAACGATCTAATAATCATCACAACACTAAATCGTAAGGATTAACTTTTGCTGCTTACTCATCGACATAGATGTTGTATTCAAGGATGCTATGGATGCATCTCCGCATCATACTTGCCTTCTTCTCTACCTTCAAAACCATGGAGCTTTATGAAAGGTACCTCCAACCCTTTGGAATTACCCTTTCTAGAATGACCCCTTCTAGTTTGCTAATCTCCTATTGTATTCGATTTCGGTTGTTCTTCTTGTAAGAATGACTTCACTCGAACAAACTATTGAGTACGACTAAACTTACTACTTTTCCTCTTCATGGTTTGTGTCGAACAAGAAAAGCTAGTTTGTTAAAAAAAACAATTGTAAAACCAAAATGGAATTCAAGTCGCATCCAATATCCTCTTTGCCAACTGATCCTCTGTGATACTGGCCAACACATAGTTCTACTGCTGCGTCCTATCCCTTTGCCCTAGCAAATCTTAATCGTTAAGGCCCCGTTTGTCTAGGAGTTTAAAATTAACCTGGTTTAATTTTAATCAGGCATATCACATCACACATAAAATTTAATATTAAAAATTAAATTTATTTCACATCCTACACATATTACTAAAATAATAACTAACTTATATCATATCCCTCACATATTCCAACATAATAACTAACTTTATATCACATCCCTCACATATCCCAATTTAATAACTAACTTTATTTCACATCATTCACAACTTTCAATAAAAAAATATCTCTATCTAAATTTAATTTTAACCTTCTTAAATTTAACTTTACAAACAAACACACCCAGTCTTTATCTTTTTCCCTTCATCTGGTTCCAATAAACCTCTTTTCTTCTTGATCTCTAGCACCATATCTCCATCAGTGAGTAGATCTAGACCTAACGTTAACTCAATTGATACAAATTGACATTTCTGAATGTAGAGTCATGTATTCTCGTGTGATTAGTTAATACGATATACTGCACGACACACAAGAACAAATTCAACCAGAGAGCAATCATGCTAAACATTGACGAAGAGGGTTGTAACGAGCTGGCCTGAAGAGAAAGAGGAGTATCATTTGAAAATTACTTTGAAAATTGCTGGACTATCGCCTATTATTTGGCTTAAGAGGGAGTCCTTGAAAACCCTGCAAGTAGTGCAAATAGAACTAAGTCAAAACTCAATTAGAGCTAAAACATCTCAAGCTGTTTGAAAATCCGAGAATTTCTAGTGCTTTAAGAGCCTTCGAATGTGTTGGAGGTGGTGAAAGTTCTAAATTTTTAATATCTCAATTGATATCTTATATTTGTCTTTATGATATTATTCATATAAATAAAAGTACTAATAATGCCGCCGTCTGTTTTGTACACATAACAACTCCAAGTGATTTTGATTAGATAAGGGGAATGCTCTTTTTTGATTTTTGTAATATCGACAAAGATAATATAAACTTTATGTGCTTCTTTTCGCCATAATTTCAGGAAGAGATGAACGGTGACTTGTAATAATTCAATACAAAGAGGGAAAAGAGCAGAAGCCTTGGCAAATTTCTAGGGCGACACGGGAAAAATCACTTAGGAGGCTTCTAAGACGGTAGAAGACCAGAGTTATTAACCCTACATTGAAAGGAAAATCATTGAATAACATATGTAAGGTCCCAAGCTAGCATGTCGAGGGGCATTTTTAAGAAGAAAAGGCAAAGCTCGACTTTGGCCGGGTAAAGGCAGAAAATCCCGACAATGTTGAGCAGACAAACAAAAACAGTTTGAAAATCCTACTCACGATACACGATTTCGTTAAAAAAACAAAAAAAAGAAATTTTGAAAATTAACCCTTTAGCATGAAACAAAAATTAAATAAATGTTGCAGTTTTTTCAGAATAAGAGCAGATACAAACTATACTTAATCCGATCCAGTTCCATACCTTCCCTTATCATTCTTCCACCCAAAGCCCTGTTGACCTTCTCTAACCCTACCAAGCTGCTGAGAGTTTTGTGGAGGAAGAGGAGGGGGTGGTGGAGGAAGGGGCATGGAGCTTTGCATTCCAGATCCACTGCGTTGTTCTGATTCCTTACCTGGAAGAGAACTGAGCAGCAAACCTTGTCCATAAACACCTTGGAAGAACGGAATTCCTCCCTGAGAATCTGATGGATTTGCAAAACCTTCAGGAACTCCTTGACCTGCTGGAATGGGCTGAAAGGGCATGCCCATTAGACCCATCCCAAAAGGACGAGGAAAGCTCTCAGCAGGCGGAATTCCTAATACCGATCCTTGATCCGATCCGCCAACTATTGCAGTAGATTCGGGCCGGCGAATCTCATTGTAGAAAGGATGAGAACCATCTGCTGGGATGGAAGGGTAGTTAAACGGTGGAGCCATCAGAGGTTGGTTGGGATTGAGAGGCATTGGGAAGTTAAGATGTTGAGAAAGCTGAGCAGGGTAGCTGCTGTTGGGTAACAATGATTTAGGGGGTGGGAGTTGATCGCCATCTAGCGAGAATTGGGAGGTGCCGTGTTGGGAGTTCTCGAAGCGATGGGGTTGAGGGAACCAGTTATATGGCTGATCAGTGACTCGAGATGAGTTGCTATCGGCCTGAATGTCACCAGCTTGATGGGGTGGGCGAGCGGGGAAGGGTGGTGGTCGTAACTGCATCGGTGGCCTTGTAGGAGGTTGATCCCTTGATGAATGCCGGCGAGGTCGGTTATCTTCACGGTCAAGGGACTGGGACTGTGAATTGGGATAGAAACCTGACCTGGCTGGGCCGCGGGCTGTGGAGGCTTCGGGCAATGAGGATTGTCTCTGCGTGTCAGCTGAAGGTGGCTTTGTGACATTCAAAGGGTTACTTTCATTGGTTCCTTCCTTCTCAGCATTTGGTTGAAGAAGATCGGCATGGGTTTCGTGGATGTGTGCTTCAAATGAAGATTGCTTGAGGAATGATTTCAAGCAGTGGGGGGCAGCACAGATGAATATGCCCTCCATCATTTTAATGGTTTGAATCTTCTGAACCCGTTCATCACACCTGCATTGAATATAGAAACGAATAAATCAAAATTTCCCATTGATTATATTTCTAAGAGGGCAGGTCGGCTGATGATTCAAAAAATGGTCCATTACCAACAGAAAAGTTTGATGAGCCTGCCATTACCAGAATACGTATCAGAAAGTGAAAAAAAAACTGGTAAAATGAAGTAAGACCAAAATGAATTCACTGCGTATCAGCAGTAATGCCATGATTTTAAGTATTTGAATAGAAAGATGCAGGTTTACCGTTTTTCTCACTTAAATCTGACCATTTTAAAGGTTTGTTAGACATTTGCAAAAAAATGAAAAAAATAAATTTTTTCGAAATCATGTGCAACAGAAAATAAACTAAACTAAGCTATGTCAGAAATTATATTGGATATGAAATAAAGTGAATTTTTTTTACATTAGAGTTTGTGTAAGATAAAATAAAAATTTATATTTTATTATGTATATATATTTTTAAACAGTATGGCTTTCGCTCTTTTTAGCGATGATTGATGAAAGTTCAATCAAAGACACCGTGCTATCTTTACAGAACTCTACCATACTGGAGTACTTACCCCTAAAAAAAGGAAAGGCTTTCCCTTCTATAGCTCCTATTCTAAACTCATAAAGGGGTAGTCCATACTTTGTGTATGAACATATGAATGCACAAAAATCAAAATAAAAAATTATAAAATTGCATTGACGCTATTTGCCTAATCCAAAGCCTAAAAACTAACTATATGAACAATATGGATGCCTAAGAAAGGTTGGCAAATCTGAACAGTAAACTTTGCAAAATCAATTATTACTATGATGAATGATAACAAAACAACGTGAATAAGAGAATCCAAAATGAACAGATAGTAACAATATCAACAGTTTTAAATAAAACTAGAAATTTAAAGGATCTTTAGATATAGAGATTTCTCCTATCAAAGGATCCGAGGTAAGCACAAAAGTTATTGTTCAGCAGACCAGAGGATCCTCAATCTTTGTTATGGCTTAAATACTCGTTGGGACCATTTCACATCATTATTAGTACATTCTTCCATTCTTTCCTAAAATATTGGTATTTTCACTTGCTACAACTAGGCAAATAGCTGCCATAAAAGATGAAATATGACATGAGCCACATTTTTTTTGAAAGACGACATCCTTAGCATTAAATTAAAATACGGTACAAAAAGTATAAAAATTAACATCTCTTTTGAGGATGTTGCAGAAATCTATGGAAAGGGGCGTACCCCTCTCCTAAAAAAATTCGTCTAGTGTAGCATAGTGAGCCAAAACATCGGCTGCACTATTTATATTGTGTGTTACATGTGTAAGCTTACAATCATGAAATGAAAATAATATGTCGACAATATGTTCAATAACAAGATCCATATGTGACATGTCATGAGATCTAAAGGTCTCCATTCATTTCTTGGTAGGCCTTCCTTGTCTTCCATTGGTATCAAATGATGGCTCTAGCATTCTTTTTATCGTGCGTTGTCGATGCTCCAAGTTGCAGGTAATCAAATCTAGTCCACTTTGCTGCACTTACAGCTACTGAGTCTCATGATGATGTCGAGCTTTATAGCTTTGATGATGTCGAGCTTTATAGCTTTTATGATGTCGTGTGAGGTCCAATCGTCTTCGGGCAACTCGCTTTTGGTGCAACCTGCTCTAGATGAGTTCGAGTACTTCCATGGAGTTTCACTCTAACCAAATCTCCAGCGTCCTCAGTATATTCATTTGGAATAACTGTCAATCCTATAAGTGCAACACATTTTTTAGTGATGGGAACCGCACTCGTAAAGATCCTTTCGCCCCCGCCTCAAATGAATTCTGCTAGATGGTCCCTTATGACAAACCTAGCTCCAATTACGCCCCATCCTTGTACTGAACCATCAAAGTTAATTTTAATCTATCTAGGAGTTGAGGGAACCTAAGCATATAAGGTGGACATACATAGCCCTGATTAGGTTGATAGGTTCTAATCGCTCCTATAATAGTTCAGATTATTAACCGTAATATTCAGTACACTTGTAGCTATAGCTTTTGCTAAGGGGATCGGTTTGTCATGCATGCACCTTGGAGTTGTGGGCAAGCTAACAATAATAAAGGGTTGCAGCTTCTAACTGAAGCCACATATCTCGTTTATTAAGTTTTGTCACCCTTGACATTGCCTCGAGCTTATCCTGCAAAGAAACTATTAGTGGAAAAAGATCTTATTAATAGCCATTCAAATGAGCTCTTTATTATAGTAGCTTATGTATTCAGTGAGATAGAGTGGGACAGAGACAGACTTGCACAACTATTTGGCTTGGAGCTGCAAGAGCATGTACTAATGATCAAACATTAGTATAGTAGTACTGGTGGTGTGTGACGCCCGTGGCCGAAGAGGGCGGGGAGTGATCGTCGGGTGATGTCCTAAGAGAAAAGAATCACTGAGGCAAAGTGCGGCTCCTGGCAGGCTTCTAGGTCAAATAATGAGTGGTGAGAGGGGCACAGGAACGAATCGTCCCACATCGAGGGAGGGAGATCCTGAGCTGTATAAGTAGATAACGTGATCTCAAATGGTAGGGGCGCCTTTTGGGGCAAAACCGTGAGGCTAATGATGGCAAACTTCATAGTTAAGCGTGCATGAGTTGGAGTAGCACTGGAATGGGTAACCTCCTGGGAAGTACTTAAGCACGCAATTTTTCTAAAGCCAAAGCGGACAATACCTCTACAATGAGATCACGGGATGTTACATGGTGATTGACTGTTCCGGGCTTCCACAGAATCGTTGAAAATCCCCGCAGCTATGCTTTATGCCTTTCAGTTTGCTTTGGAAAGTGGAGTCATTACTAGAGACGGGATATTGGAGAATCCCCACTAAATCAAGGGTTCAAACTTTCTCATGGAGATTATGCAAGGATGAAATTTCCACTAGAGTGTGGCTGCATCAGAGACATTTATCAAACATGACATTGTGCCTTTGGGGTTGTGGTGTGGAGGAAAGTGTTACGCACCTTAGCTCAAATTGCAAACTTTATGGGGCGGTGCGTGGTATTCTCCAACATCTCCCATCACTGCCAACACTCTTCTTTACAATCAAGTTGTCCCTCTGATAGTTTCCTTAGGTTGTTTGCATCAGACTACTAGTGTGGCATTATGTCGAACACTTGTCGAGCATTGCAAAGATTGTTTTGAACCTAGAGTTTCTGTAACATGATCTTTGAGTAGCTGCTATTTCTGCACAAAACCTGTATTTTTGGCCTCTTCCCAACATTCAACGCATCCACACTTTATGTTACAAGATATATAATTTAAAATTAAAGTATGAACAACCCTTAATTGTAAGGGTAGTCTCCTCCCGAGATATAGGGGTGGTACCTTGATTTTCAATGGGCAAATCATCCCTTCTAAAGTTCAACTCCTTATTGTATTCGTCTTTGTTTTTGCAATCGATCGTTTCCTCCTTTGCATCTTAAAAATCATAATTTAGCCCTTCTTCCATTGCTTCTAAAACTATTGTGACATCTGTGCCTCTCGGTGTAGCCGGGACGTGAGATGATAAAGGACAGAAGGAGGCCAACGAGCGTAGAGGAATATAGTGCAGGAAGGGTCCCTTTTTGATGTTTAGAAAAATCAACTTCGGACCTTATTGCTCAAGCCAGCAGTCAAGCGGTCAGACAACAACTAGGCAGCAGCAAAGGACGTCAGTTGTAGGGTGTTGAGGCTAGGCGAGGCGAGGCAAAGTGCGGAGTAATAATCGTGAAACGAGAAGTGGCGCCACAAGACGAAATAAGGCGAAGAGTAGCACGACATGGCATGGCAAGGGGCATCCCGACAAGACAAGACGTGGCACGGTGGACCGCGACGCTGCGGTGTGCAGCACGGCGAGGCAGACGTTGCAGAGCACAACGCGTCAGGGCGAGGAAGAGTTCTGCTAGGGCATCAAAGGCTCCCAACATGAGCCACATTTAGAAATAAAAACATCATCCATTTATATGGTCATAACCATGATTCACTTCCCAAAAGCTTTTCGATGATCCAAAATGCTCAATACAAACGTAGCAGCTATAATGTGTAGTCCACAAATGAAAATTAAAAAGACACCAAGAAAGAAAAACTTACAAATAACAGCTAGAATCGTTTCTTGCACAAGCCAAACAAAAAGCATGCTCACAAGGAACCTGCATTGAACAGCAACGAAATAAAAATAAGAACCTTTAAATAAAAATGGAATCTAAAGGAATTCGAAATTGATTCAGATCCCTCATCATGTCACTGAAAAAGCCAAACATTTGAGTACAAGTACATGTTATCAAAAAAAGGTATAGTAATTGATCTTAGCATTTAAATGATTCTGCTGAATTGCTTCAAAAGTCTAAACCTGGTTTGGTAACAAAAAAACAGAGACATGCAAGAAGCTTCTTTCAAGCACTTAGGTTTCAAACACAACAGCACCCCCTACAACGTTTTTCCTACTAACAGAACCTAAGAAAGCTTCATTCACCCTACACTTGGGTACAAGGCAAGTCCTTGCTCATCAATATGGACATGTTAACGTTAGAATAAGATAAAATTGTTTTTTTTATTATTATTAACTCATCTGAACAACTACCATCACTAGCTGCATAAAGCAATGGAAGCTATGAAGTATGAACATGACACAGGGACACGGGGACACGACACGATACGATATGGGAACACGGAGACATGACACGACACGGAGACACGGGGACACGACACGATACTATACGGGAACAAGGAGAAATGATACGACACGGAGACACGGGGACACAACACGACACAATATGACGACATAGCAATTTTCCAAAACATAGGATACGGACATGGCATGACACGTCAAATATAATAATAATAAAATTAACAATTCATACTTAAAAAAATACATAAAACATAGTACAAATTTAAATTTTTAAGTATAAATAACTTGTGAGTAGTATTGAAATCTCATTGAATCAAGATGAGAACTTGAGAACAAATATTGTCGGCATTAAAGAAATTTGGGATGTAAATTTAGGGTTCAGTTTGCAGAATGGGTGGGAGAATAAGAGAAAATACAATTTTACTTATCAAGACAATCATAGTAAACATGACAGTAAGAGAAAGTAGGAGCTCTCGGTGTTGAGAATGAGAGAATGATAAAAGTGAAACTAGAGTTACAAATTTTTTGAGATTGATTCATTTTCGTAAGGCTCGAAGGCAGTAAGGGAAGAAAAAAATTGATTTAACTTGGTTAGATTAGAATTTTGACTTATATTAGGTAAAATTTTAGTAATAATAATAATAATAGATAGATAGATTTTTAATTTTATTAGATAAAATTTTAACAATATAAAATTTTAAATATTAATAAAAAAAATAAAGAGGAGATAAATATATTCATAAGTTTTATTAAAAAAAATATAATATTAATAAACTCTTGCGTCTCCAAGCAACCGCTTGAGAAAATTGCAAAAATGTTGTGGGGCGGGTCCTGCGATGGCAATGCGCCGTCCCGAAGAACGTCGGTGAATGCGGTAGCGTCGGAACGAGAGATTGGCGTTGGGATGAACTCTGGGAGGAGAGGTCTTCCGTCCCCCCAACCGAAGCGCGCTTCGAAAGTGCAGTGCGCTTATTTCCTCGACGTGCTCAATCCCTCCGAGTTCTGCATTAAATATTAAACGTATTTAATTCTATCCTATATGTGTCTCAGAAATATCATGTATCTTAAAAGTGTACTGCATCTCAGAAATATCTCAGAAGTATCATAAGGCATTCTAAAGTATCCTCGCTTGTTTAAAAAGTGTCTTTTAATTTTTTTTAATATTATTTTATTAGGACACGCAATGTGGTATGTCCAACATAGTGTCCCCACATCCTCGCGTGTCTCTGTGCGTCCGTGTGTCCGTGTGTCCGTGTGTTCGTGTGTCCGACACGGACACGGCATATTTTTTTGAAGTGTCCATGCTTCATAACATAGAAGAAATAAACTGACCGTCAACTTATATCCACAAAAGTTTTTCCTTTTACCGCATTGATTCCTTAGAATACATAAAAAATGAGCAAATAATCATCCACAAATCTAATGTTCATAATCATCATGCATTACACACACACAGCATTCATGTCCTTGACAACAACAACAGCTTAACAACACATCAATATAGGGTTGCCTTCAGTCCATTGCAATTTGTTGCTGGAAGACTGATACTTGATGTTTTAAATGAAGGAGTAACCACAGGAACAGAAACTAAAGAGAAGATAAATTCATGAAATGACAAAATTACAAGGAAAACAAACTACTTAATAAATGAGTTAATCCATTTTGGACAAACAAAGAAGTAAAAACCAATTTTAGGGTGAAGCCATGTCTCAAAAGAGAAGTGCGACAATACTTAATCGCAGTATAATAATAATAGTAGAAATAACAATAATTTGTTAAACTGAAAGATGGTGTGTTGGATTCTTAAAAGGAAAAAAATATATATATTGAGAGGCAAATAAAATAATAGATCAAAAAGAAAGGAAACACGGTAGGAACATGCACATAGTTTTGAAAGAAATGACTACAGGAAATTTTGCAGATAGTTTAACCAAAGTTTGCCAAGGAACATTAACACTAATAATATATTATCCGTTTAAATTTGCGGCACTTCAACATAATCATGTGAATCAGTAGTTCACAGAAATGCCAAATACGATTGTTTTGAAGTATATTCATAAATCTATCCTAGTAAATGAAGTTGTTCCCAGTGTTTGAAACTGACTACCACCACCAAAGAAGGTATAGCATTCAAAATCTAGATAAAAAACACTGCTAAGATGTCACTCAGCGACTTATTTGTCCCTCACAACATGGATCAAGGATCAACCACATCATTAAACAAAATATTACAGAAAAATTGCAAACTTAGGGAAAAATCTACCTCCTGACAGAATCTATTCAATGATAAAATTTGATGTCAATAAAATTAGAAATATGCAATAGTATTTTTCAACAAATTTGACAATAACAAGGATAAAGTAACAATATCTAAAAGAATATGAGTACGCTAAAATGAATTAACGTTTTTCAGCGAAAGAGGAAGGCCCTTACGAGGCGACCATAGATGGCGACAGGGAAGTCGCAGCGTACGCAGAAGTGGATCCTCTCACCAAGTTGACGACGCGATCTCCGTCCAATGATGCGGCCGCAGGAAGTGGCAGAGGCGGTGACGGCACCGACGCTTTTCGCGACGGGGAGATCGGCGATCACGAGGTGCTCCGGACACGCAACCGTCACCGTCTCTGCCGGTGCAGTAGATCTCGCCGCCCCGCCCCCTCCATCCGCCGACGGGCCCTTGCTCAGCCGGATCTGGAGCATCCTTTCTCCGGCTCTTCGCACTCGGCGCTTCTCTTCTCCGGCCTTCGAGTCTTGAGTCTTTGACTAGGTTTTCATTCAGAAGGAACCTGATGTTATACAGCAGTAAAATCTTTACCAATTACATAATTCAATAAATTTTATCACGTGGCATTATATAATTGCACCAATTTTATAATAATTTTTACATTTAAAAAATATATATATAAATTTTTTTTTCATTTAAAAAAAAATATCATGTCTAAATTTAAGATATTTTTAATTGTACAATTCAGTTTTACAGCACATGTATATATGTATTATTCTAATTTTTTATAATTATTTCACTTGTTATACAAAAGATAACATAATAATATAATTTATTTCTCAATATGCACAAATTTTAAATATTAAAATTAAATTTTATTTAATATTTAATATAAATTTTAATATTAAAATTAATTAACTTTCATCAATGTATCAAAATAAATGTTTTTTCTCATAAAATTAAAGTTTTTATATTAAAATATATATAATAAAAAATAAAATTAATTACGTTAAAAATTATCTAAGATATAAAATAAAATTAATTAATGTGGATGTAAAATAAAATAAATATTTTTATAGTTGCGTATGATATTATAAAAATTAATTTAATATTATTTTTTAAAATTTTATAATAAAAAAAATTTGGCATGATAAAAATAATTTGAGAACCAAACAGGCCATATTCATCTTAAGAAGTATAAAAATATTTTTTTTTTAAAAAAAACTATAAAGTCATTCTTACATTACTAGAAAATGCTCGTGGGTAACCAGAAAAGATGGCCGCATGAAAAAACATCGGGCTAACAGATCGCTTTTCTTTTTATATGCTTGTGGATTTCTCTTTAATAATTTTTTCATGTTAATAGGAAGATGAAGAATTGTGTATTTTTCTCGAGTGTTATTTGTTTATAGACAATATAGGAACTATTTTATTGTAGCATTTTTTATTGCATTTTTGCCATATGTATAGCAAAGAGAGAGATTAGTAAAATTAAAGTTATGATCTTAATTTTAATTAAGGGGGAGCACAAAATATTATGAAGTATCAAACAATGAATATTTTACATTCTAGAAATATCCCTCAAATTAGGAAAGATCTACTAACAAAAATCTTTGAATCAAAGCAGCACAACTAAGGATTTGTTTGGCTACATCCCAAAATGAGAGAAATAATATTTTAATAATATTTTAAATTTATCATAAATTTTAATAACTTTACTTCACATCCAATTCAACCATAAAATCAAATTTATTTCACATCTTATGCACCTCCTAATATTAAAATAAAATTTTTCTCCATCAATTTTATAAAATAAAATATTTTTAGGGCAAATTACACCCAAGTCCCTGAGTTTAACACTTAACAATGCATAGGCCCATATTTTTAAAATTATAATATCGGGGTCCCTGAGTTTTAATAAATTATCAAATGAGTTTTTTTATATTTTTTTATTATTAAATTTTTTTAAAATTACCATTTTACCCCCTGCCCCTCTCTCTCTCTCCTCCCGATCTCGCGCAGGCCGCACAAGTGCGCGAGATAGGGAGGAGAGAGAGGGGCAGAGGTAAAATGATAATTTAAAAATATTAATAATAAAAAAATAACAAAGAACTCAAGGACCCCGATGTTATAATTTTAAAAACGTGGGTCTACGCATTATTAAGTGTTAAACTCAAGGACTTGAGTGTAATTTACCCTATTTTTTATTTTCTTACCTAAAATTAACACCTAATCAAATAAATGCTAAATTATAAGTAATAGGATCAAGCAAAGCCTATTTCACAGGGAGCCAATCCTCTATTAATGTATTCTTTAAACTAGCCCGATCAAGATCATATTTTTTAGCAAATGATACCAATTTGACTTATAGGTAAATAATGATTTTGTGAAAAACTAAATCTAAACCACAAATCTCATACTGAGCCATTAGGATCTTCCACCATCACCAAAATCTACATCTTTAGCAAAGCTTGAGAGGTCTAATGTGACACCTGTGGTCGAAGAGAGCGAGGAGTAGTCGTTGGGTGATGTCTTAAGAGAGAAGAAAAAATTGATATAAAGTATGGCTCCTTACAAGCTTTTAGGCTGAATAATAAGTAGTGAGAGGGGCACAGAAATGAATTATCCAACATCAGAAAGAAAGAAAAATCATGAGCTGTATAAATAATTAATGTGATCTCAAATAATACTGAGATGGGTGACCTACTGAGAAGTGCTCAAATCACACAGTTTTTCTAAAACTAAATGGACAATACCCTTATGTTCGAATCACGGGATGTTACATTTAACTTTTTAAAAGTTCATCTTCTTCCTCCGGTGGTTGCCCTAACTCTGCAAAAGCTAACTGCCGCCATTAATAATCCTTCAGCCAAACTTTTAAGCTTTCAAGGCCAAGCCACGGAGAAGGGGATAGCCGGAATTTTCCGGAATTCATGGCACATGCTGTGGGTCGCATTCAGATCAGTCCCACATTTAATAGCCGACGAACAGTCAACTCTAGCCGTTAAATTCAAATCTCGATTTGTCAATTGGCAATTCAAATTAAGTCCTAAATTCTTGGGACCTAGCGGCAATTCAGATTAAGTCCTAAATTATTAGGACCTAGCACAAAACAGAGTGAGAAATGGAGCAAGAAATATAGTTAATTATTTTTTTTAAAAAAAAAATTATTCTTGCCCTAAATACCATAATTTTTTTATTTAATTAAAATTTATAATAGAATAAAATATGAGATCTTATAATTTCAGGTAAGCTCTCTCCCAACCGATCTAGAAAAAACTTCATTATATTATTTCTTCTATGTATGAATAAATTTTACTTCGCATAGACTTTTTTTGCTTCGTGTAGGTTTTTTAATTTTATATAAGTATTTTTTATTCATTACAGCATTTTATCGCTTCATTATAGCATTTTATTGTTTTGTATATATAGGCGTTTATATATATATCACCGAATTTAAGATATTAAATGCATTTTTTTTGACATTTTTGCCTCGTTCAATTCGAGTTTTTTTTTAATAAAAGAAAAAAAAATTATTTTTATATTTAATAGAAAAAAATTTTAATATTAGAAAGTATGCAAACTGTAAAATAAAATTAACTCTAATATTCATATTTATGTTTGATGTAAAATAAAGTAGATGTTTAGACATTTCTGCAACACCTCTAACAGAGGAACAACCAGTCAATTTGGAAAGAACTTATTGTCAGCCTCTTTCAGATATGAATCTATCTGATTCAGAAGGGAATAACTTGCATCAGTATCTCCGTTTCAATTCAAACATGGGTTTGATTCACATTCTATGTTCTGAGAAATATTTACCATCCGGAAAGAGGAAAAAACGGAGTCTTTGTCTAAAGAAATGCGTTGAGAAAGGGCAGATGTATAGAACCTTTCTTAATTTGAGCTACTGACCCTACTCTGAAAACAGAAATACCTACATGGGAGCTGCTTTTCCCCCCCTCTTGACAAAACCCCCCCTGGGCCCAAAGCAGGCCTGATTCCAACATTGAATAGGTAACAGTAAATTAAATACCTCTTTAGTAAAAAATTGAATGAAAGTTGCTCGCAATGGTAATTATGCATATTAGACCCTACCCAAAAATAAAATAAAATATATAATTTTTATAAATAAATTTATAATATTTAAGAATATGATCATTGATAACATAAAAAAGCCACGTGTCCCAATAAATGTTCAATAAAATGATTAATAATAGGGTTAAGGATCTAATGACAAGATTTTCCAAAGAATTAACCCATAGTCTAATGAATTATCTAGTGAGTTAAACACACAAACTCATATTTAGTTTAAAAAATTCGGTAAATTGCATACGATCTCCTAAGATGAGAAGGTATCATAAATTAGTCCTAAATTTTAAAATTATAAAAAATACTATTATTTGATCCCAATTAAGATATAATTATTTATTTTTTTATCATTATATAATAAAATTATATATAATTATTAATTTTTAGTTTTTTAGAATATCTTTTTTAAAAATATTAATTAAAAAACAGAAAAAAGCTAAATTTTAAATTTTTGTTAAATTTTTATAAAATATAAGAATAGAAAATATAATAATATTTTAAAATATATAAATAATTTAAATTAATCAATAATAGTTAAATTTTATTTTTTCTTATAAGAAAAATATAGGTACAAAAACGATGAAGCTTTTACAACTTCACTGATTAAAATTGAGATTTTTTAAAAATTTAGAAACAATTTTGCAAGATTTTCCTCAGCGCAGGTGTCTAATGCAATTTACTAAAAAAAAAATATCTATTTATCCTACTAAAATGCCATCAAAATAACACATAAAATTAGCACCAAATCATTAATTACCAATTAATAATGGAATCAATATATATTCAATATTAAATGAGGCAAAAACAATAGCTAAATAAACATTAACACCACATATTAAAATACTCTTAGCATACACGTGTCATAACTGAGTCAACTCGCTGACCCAGCTCTGTGTATTGAGTGTGTTTCTTTAAACTACGCTGGAAGAAGCAGGGTGGCGCCGGCGACGTATCCCCGGAGCGACGGGGTCCGGTCGGCGAGCTCTCTGGAGCCTTGGAGGCTCTGCTTCTTCTGCAGCCTTCTTCTGGCGACGTAGCCTCTGGCCCATGGGGTGACGTCCTCGCTGATCTTGATCATGACGAAGAAGATGATGCGGTAGATGACGATCATGCTGAAGAGGACGGAGAGGTCCCACCACTTGGACCGCCGGACGCGATCTGAAAGACGTTCTCGAGGACGTAGTCGCCGGGGATCTTCAGGTCGTAGGGGTCTGCCGTCGAACATGAGGCCCTTCAGGTCGTTCTGGTATTGCCCCTGTTTTGAGGAGAAAGGAAGAAGAAGAAGGTAAATTACTACTAGGTTCCTATATTTACCTATAATTACACTTAGGCTAATACTTTTTACAATTCTTTCATTAGGGCACTATTTTGCCAACATTATATTATATTAAAAGGTCCCAGCAATTTAATTGCAGTGACCTAAAATAGGGATCCAATTGTCCCTAAAATATAGCTTTCTACGTCATTCATAAGTCGATTGTGTGAAAGCAATGTTTGTCATATACTTCAGATAACTCGTCTTTCACAAGTCGATCAAATTCAATAACACCGTAGATACTGCTCGTAACAGAAGTCTACTCCTATTTGGGGACAAAAACTCTTATACCTAAGGCTATTAATGATCTGATCTCGAGCTTAGCAGACCTCAACTCAAGATTGAATCAAAATCTTTCAATTCAATCTTGATCCGATCTAAAATATGTGTGAAAGAATTTGATCTAATCTCGATTCAAATTACGCCTGACACGTTTGTTATCAATTAGTTTTTGATCTTTTAATCAAATTTTAGGCATAAATATATTTGTTCATTCAATCAACTTAAATTAAATTATCCATTTTGATTTAGAAGTTAGAAATAAACATGAGAAAAAAATCTATAGTTAACATAATTTGAATAAAGATTATGAAAAAATTCTAACTAACGTAGTCATCTATTAGGCCATTAACAAAAAATAATATTTGAAAACAGCTATATATATATGTGTGAATAATATCTTCTACTTTTTTATCGATTCGATTATATGCCAGATTGAGATTAAATTAATA
>KZ451942.1:2882551-2895473 GCA_002786265.1 Apostasia shenzhenica | reverse complement strand
ACTCACTAAAGAATTAATATTTTTTTTAAGATACTGATATGATTAGACTAGCAGAATCAAATCCGTATTTCTATTAAATAAATAAAATAGATAAAAAGATATTATAAATTAATTAATTAATTAAATTTAATGAATTAAATTTAATGAATAAGAATAATATAACTATCAAATTAAATAAAAAAAATTAAAATAAAGAGAAGGGGAATGAGATTGGGGGTAAAAAAATAATTTAAGAGGGGAGAATGGTGGGGCCCAGGGGGGGTTTTGTCAAGAGGGGGGGAAAAGCAGCTCCCGATTCCAGCATTGAATAGGTAACAGTAAATTAAATACCTCTTTAGTAAAAATTGAATGAAAGTTGCTCGCAATGGTAATTATGCATATTAGACCCTACCCAAAAATAAAGTATAAAATATATAATTTTTATAAATAAATTTATAATATTTAAGAATATGATCATTGATAACATAAAAAAGCCACGTGTCCCAATAAATTGTTCAATAAAATGATTAATAATAGGGTTAAGGATCTAATGACAAGATTTTCCAAAGAATTAAACCCATAGTCTAATGAATTATCTAGTGAGTTAAACACACAAACTCATATTTAGTTTTAAAAAATTCGGTAAATTGCATACGATCTCCTAAGATGAGAAGGGTATCATAAATTAGTCCTAAATTTTAAAATTATAAAAATACTATTATTTGATCCCAATTAAGATATAATTATTTATTTTTTTATCATTATATAATAAAATTATATATAATTATTAATTTTTAGTTTTTTTAGAATATCTTTTTAAAATATTAATTAAAAAATAGAAAAAAGCTAAATTTTAGATTTTTGTTAAATTTTTATAGAATTATAAGAATAGAAAAATATAATAATATTTTAAAATATATAAATAATTTAAATTAATCAATAATAGTTAAATTTTATTTTTTTCTATAAGAAAATATAGGTACAAAAACGATGAAGCTTTTACAACTTCACTGATTAAAATTGAGATTTTTTAAAAATTTAGAACAATTTGCAAGATTTTCCTCGGAGCAGGTGTCTAATGCAATTTACTAAAAAAAAATATCTATTTATCCTACTAAAATGCCATCAAAATAACACATAAATAGCACCAAATCATTAATTACCAATTAATAATGGAATCAATATATATTCAATATTAAATGAGGCAAAAACAATAGCTAAATAAACATTAACACCACATATTAAAATACTCTTAGCATACACGTGTCATAACTGAGTCAACTCGCTGACCCAGCTCTGTGTATTGAGTGTGTTTCTTTAAACTACGCTGGAAGAAGCAGGGGTGGCGCCGGCGACGTATCCCCGGAGCGACGGGGTCCGGTCGGCGAGCTCTCTGGAGCCTTGGAGGCTCTGCTTCTTCTGCAGCCTTCTTCTGGCGAGGTAGCCTCTGGCCCATGGGGTGACGTCCTCGCTGATCTTGATCATGACGAAGAAGATGATGCGGTAGATGACGATCATGCTGAAGAGAACGGAGAGGTCCCACCACTTGGACCGCCGGACGTCGATCTGAAAGACGTTCTCGAGGACGTAGTCGCCGGGGATCTTCAGGTCGTAGGGGGTCTGCCCGTCGAACATGAGGCCCTTCAGGTCGTTCTGGTATTGCCCCTGTTTTGAGGGAGAAAGAAGAAGAAGAAGGCTAAATTACTACTAGGTTCCTATAATTTACCTAAAATTACACTTAGGCTAATACTTTTTACAATTCTTTCATTAGGGCACTATTTTGCCAACATTATATTATTAAAAGGTCCCAGCAATTTAATTGCAGTGACCTAAAATAGGGATCCAATTGTCCCTAAAATATAGCTTTCTACGTCATTCCAATAAGTCGATTGTGTGAAAGCAATGTTTGTCATATACTTCAGATGACTCGTCTTTTCGACAAGTCGATCAAATTCAATAACACCGTAGATACTGCTCGTAACAGAAGTCTACTCCTATTTGGGGACAAAAACTCTTATACCTAAGGCTATTAATGATCTGATCTCGAGATTAGCAGACCTCAACTCAAGATTGAATCAAAATCTTTCAATTCAATCTTGATCCGATCTAAAATATGTGTGAAAGAATTTGATCTAATCTCGATTCAAATTATGCCTGACACGTTTGTTATCAATTAGTTTTGATCTTTTAATCAAATTTTAGCCATAAATATATTTGTTCATTCAATCAACTTAAATTATAATTATCCATTTTGATTTAGAAGTTAGAAATAAACATGAAAAAAAATCTATAGTTAACATAATTTGAATAAAGATTATGAAAAAATTCTAACTAACGTAGTCATCTATTAGGCCATTAACAAAAAATAATATATTGAAAACAGCTATATATTTTTTTATCGATTCGATTATATGCCAGATTGAGATTAAATTAATAAAAAATTTAAGTCATAAAAATGGCTCGTTAATCGACTCGATTCAAAGTTTAATTCAATATTCGATCGATATTCGATCTTCGAGTCATTTACCTGCAGTGCCCAGAAATGGAAGCTGATATATGACATTGGGTATTTCCAAACAGGCTTGGGAATGTCTTTTGGCAGCCTAAAATAACCAGAAACCAGCATGAAGATCCCCTGTTTCATGTAGAGCAAACAATAAAAAAAATCAATCTTAATGAAAATTTAACACTAAAGTTTACTTACATTTGAATATTCACATCAAAAATAACATATAATTTTTTATACAAACTCTGAAAAAAAAAAAGATTCTGCATCTATTTCAGAGTAATATATAATTCTGAAAAATTACTATCTTTTTTCTTTATTTGTATCACGAATTATACTATATAGTATGTTTGTTATTGTTTAAAGAGTGCAAACTTATCTTGAGACGCGCAAATTTGTTTGATTTCTACTCGATTTGATTGTTCAATGAACCGTCTACAATTTTTTTTATATATATAAAAAAAGATCGAAGACAATGACTATAAGAATTAAGGAGAGGTTGGTCACCAACTTCAATTGTTTTGTCTTTCATATGGTAAATTTAATGCTAATTTAATGCTAACTTATATAGACTTGAGAAAAATATTAGATTTCATTTAAATGTGATTAATGAATTTGTAAGATTTTCTTTACCCTTAATTTGTTTCTCCTATTAAAATATTGTTAGTTGGCACATAGCCCTTTTGCACATAATATTATCTCAAGATGCTCAAAAAAATGATAAATATTAACTATAGTAGTTGGAATAATTAAGATTATGTTAAAACATGAAGATAATTTGAATTCATCTTTATCCCACAAATTATCAAACCAAAATTTTCACACTCATGTTTAAATCAGATTAAATTAAGGGAGCGTTTGGTTCGTTGTTATCTTAGTGTTATGTTACGTAGTCTAGATGTCATAATATTTAGATGTCATCTTTTGATTAATAATTTTATAATCTAATATAAGATTATTTATAGATATCATTAAACTAAACAATTAATTTTTTTAGATAACATAATATAATATCAAGATAGCATTGAACCACACGCCCCCTAAGTAGAATTCAAGAATATAAGTATACTTCAATTATTTTCCTTTCAACTTTTAAAATGACACAAAAATTATAAATATATAATTTTTTCTATTGCTGAAACATTAACGTGCATGGAAGTTTCTGTGATCTTTGTTGCGTGATCCCAGTGTATATCTCTCTCTCTCGATTTTAATACATGAGTTTGTGTATAAGTTGTATTTTGTATGTGAGATATTTTTAAATTTTTTATCGTATGAGCCGAACCAATTTTCGATATTTTTTCTTAAATTAGAAATATTAGGAAGTATCAGGTAAGTATCGTATTTCTAAAAAATAAAAAAAATACGATACGAACACGCTAGGCTTCCCGAAATATCGATGGAGTATCGATATTAGATACAAATACAATATGGATCAGATACGTTTCGATGGAGTTGACAAAAAGAAAGAAGACTTCCCGAAATATCGGTAAAGTATTGATATTAGATACGGATCAATATATTAGATACGAGTACGAATACACTAGGCTTTCTGAAATTTTTTCTACATGACGTATCAGATACGTATCGGCAGAGTATTGATATTAGATATGAATACGATACGGACACGCTAGGCTTCCTGAAATATCGGTGCTTCATAAATATTGACACAACGCATACAATATTCGAAGTGATTCGGCCATCATCGGCCAATGTGCTACGATAGTGGAGCCGAGCAAGAGCATGTGACTCGGTCAATTTAACCATAGCCTTTGTGTGTCATTACTCCCCCGAACACGACTACTGGGATTTAAACTCGGGACCTACTCGGATACTAAATTATTCGCACGAGTGACACTCATTCAACTCCTTAAAACTTAAATAATGTGACATAAAAATATCAAATAAAACTACCTGGATCCCTGCACCAATGATGATGCCCATGAGGAAGTTGGGAACAACACTAGCAATGGCCATCATCAAGCTCTCCACCACCGTGACACTGGCATAGAGGCACAGCACGAAGAAGACGAAATGAGAAAATCCTGGATGAAGCCGGACCATGAAGTAGCATATGGTCCCCGAAAGGGCCGTTATCAATATGAGGAATGGCATCGCAGAAACCGTGTTGCTGATCACGAATGCCGCCACCCCGTAGTGCCCATTCATCCTCTCCCTCTGGAAAACCTGCTCAAATGATAAAAAAAAATATTATAGATTAACCTTCGATTAAATTGATTTCATTTTTGAACCAGTTAAAATTGACCTTCATGTCTTCCACGAAAGAAGGAAAGCCTCCGATGGACATGAAGGTGACGAAGCCAAAAACAAAGGAGGCACAAGCTCCTCTAGCCTGTTTTAACAAAGAAAAGGAAGTGAAATTATGAGGAGGGGAACCATAAAAATTGGATTTTTTTTTTTTTTTCAATATTTTTGGAGATGGAGACAGAGTATATACCAGGATTGAGCTGTATCCAGTTCCTACATTCAAGTAGATCGTCCCAATGCAAATAGTAACAACTATGTAGATTACAAGCCTCAGCCAATAATAGCCAAAATCTCTGGACATGTTGACAAATGAACGCCTGGTCAACACGTAGGATTGCATGCAGAAGCTGGCTTGGCTCCCACCTGAATCCAAAATTGTCCCTTTCTGCATCGAAAAGATGCAATTTTTAGCATCAAATTAGCCTAAAAATTACCTTTTTTTGTTAAAAAGACGTAAATTTTGGCATCTGCAGATCACGTTTCTGTGAAAAAGACGTAATTTTAGGCATCAAGTGAGCCTGAAATTCCCAAATTTACATCAGGGCCAGAAAGTAGCAATTTTTGCAGAAAGACATACAACTTTGGAGATCTCATCCACTTTTTCCCTGGCGGAGTAATTGAACTGCGATTTGCGGTAGTAGTCGATCAGTCTCCGAGTAGCTTCAGACGTCGTGATCTTCTCCAGCGGATCGTCGCTTTTCTCGAGCTGGAGAAAAAAGGAATGGAGGTTCAAGAGAAGAAGAAGTTGACGGAAGCCATTAACAAACGCTTACCTTATTCTTCATTGATCCTTTTAAAGTAGCTTTCACCTTGTCGAAATCGGAGTTAACGCATCTGAGGAAATGATCTGACGGGTTCCTGAGAGGCGGGCATGGGAATCCAGCTTGCGCAAAGAACTGCAAGAGAGAAGATGATCTTCAAAGAAAATATACAATACCAAAACAGAGTATCGATCTCCCCTGTTTTATCTAATACCTCGCAGGCCTCCGAAGCCTTTCCGAAGTAAACAGTTTTGCCGCCTGAAAGCAAGTAGAGCTGGTCGAAGAGTTCAAACACCTCGCTGCTCGGCTGGTGTATCGAAGCTAGCACCGTCCGGCCGTCTCTTGACAATCCTCTCAGTGTCTGAGTCACGAAGAACGCCGACGCGCTGCGGCAAAAGCCGTTGAAAACAGAGCAGGTAAGAAGAGGTTGAAGATGGCAATGACGGATCGGTGGTACCTGTCGAGGCCGCTCGTGGGTTCGTCGAGGAAGAGAAGCCTGGGTCGCATGAGGATCTCGAGCGCGATGCTGACCCTTCTTTTCTCCCCGCCGCTTATCCCTCTCAGATGCCAGTTTCCGATCACTGTATCGGCGCAGTCCTGCAGCCCCATCTCCACAATCGTCCCCTCCACCAGAGCCCTCTTCTCCTCCCTCGCCATCTCGTCCGGCAGCCGCAGCCTCCCCGAGTACATTATCGTCTCCCTCACCGTCAGCGTCCCGATCAAGTTGTCATCTTGCGTAACATACGCCTGTACAGAAGAGCAGAGACATCAGCTTCAAATTTCTCTGTTTTTGATAGAGAGAAACAAACCGGAAGAACAGAGGATCCTACGGCCGCGCCGAAGGAGAGCTTGGTTTTCCGGCCGTTGAGTAGAATGGTGCCTGAGAGGAACGCGTTGGAGGCGAGGCGGCTGGAGAGGGCGTCGAGGAGCGTGGACTTGCCGGATCCTGAGGGACCCATGACGGCAGTGAAGGAGCCGGGCTCGGCGTAGCCGGTGAGCCCCTCGAGAACCCGCTGTGTCTCGCCTGAGCCGAGGGCTACGGTCACGGTCAGATCCTTCCACGTCAGCCTCGCCGACACGTCGCCGAGCAGCTCCGTGTTCGTCTTCTCCCTCCACAGCGTCTCGCTCAGCGGGCTCAGCCCCGCCACCACCACCCCGTTCCCCGCCGGCTTCCCGGCCTCTATCTCCGCCATTACCGCTTCCTTCATCCCTCCCTCCCCTTCTCTCTCTGTCTTCACCTTTCTCCCTCTCACCCTGATATAAGCAAGCGAGAAGTTAGAAAGGAGTGAGGCGCCCAGCTCAGAAGCGTGAAGAAGACTTAAAACAGAAGAAGGAACGAAGGATGCATGGGGGAAGTAATGGGAATGAGTGGTTGGTTTCTTCTCTCTATCCCTTTCTCTCTCTAGGATTCTTTAATTTATAGTTTTTTTTTAATTTTTTAAATCTGCACTTTATTTAATTTATATTTAAGTCTACTCTTTTTTAATAATTTTGATTATTCTCATACCATTCGTTGCTCCACACATCGTACTTCTGTTAAAATTTCTATTTATTTCTTTTTTGTTATAATATCCTGCCAAATTTTTAATAGGTTTCACATAATTTTTGATTCGGTCCATTTTTATATCCAAAATTTTCAGCAATTTACCCAAAATACTTCTAATATAAGATTTATATATAAATATATATGTATCCCCAAAATATTTTTTATCAATGATTTAATAGATCTCTAAAAATAAATATTTATATTTATACCTTAAACATGAGATAAAAAATATAATTAATTCATCTTTTAGTGGTTAATAATGTAAATATTATTAATCTTTTAGGCTGAGATATAAATATTCATGTGTAATTTAAATGAGTAATAAGTTTATTCTTAGCTAGGAATGACTTATATGTAATTATCTTTATCATCATTAAATTTCTCTTTTACTTTTTATCTTTTTGTTTTTTATTTGTATCTCTTTAGAAAAAGAGAAAGAGTTTTGTTATATATCTCGAATAACTGATTAATAATTTACTAATAATTTAAAAAATTAAAATTTTAAATCATGATTAATTAATTTACTGATGAATCATTAGAAATATATAGCATAACTCTCTCTTTAAAAGAGAGGGAGCTTATTTTTTCCTCTCATATGTAGTTAATTTGAAATAGTTTTTTGTAGTAAAATATTCAGAAAAATGACGCCATGTTTTTTGGTTCTTCGTCGAAGTACTTTAATTTGTTAGTGGAAACACTTATCGAACATATATATTTACCAAAGATATTTCTCGTCAGGCTTTCTTCTCAATCTTTTAGTATGTACAATTAGAACTGATCAAAGAGTTTTTTTTTATAGTATCAGCGTGTGATATAGATGAAACGATTACAGAGGGCTAAAATGAGATAATTTTTGAAAGATATGAATCGTTTTACCTATGTGAAAGATTGGGTAAAACTTATAAACCAAAATATAACTTTGCCTAATCTTTAGACTCGAGATAGATTCAGCCATTAATGAGGCAGATGGGTGTTGGTGGAGGGCAATGAATGAGGCCGGCAGGAGGCAAAGGTGGTAACTTGCAGCTTCTTTAATGGCGCAATTAGGGTTTCAGAACCGACCAGACCTTCCATGGAGGAGAAGGCTTGGCATTAAAATTTCTCATGGTTGGGGTTAGTTGGATGTTGCCAGCTCATCGGTTAAGTTACAGTCAGCACACCGGTTGATAGAATTCCATGCCATCAGCACTCAAATCAGATGGGTTACCGATCGCGCGTCACCCGACACAAAATAGCTCGACTTTAAAAGCTCAGTGAGAGCGAGCGCCTGACAATCTAACCCAAATTCTACCCAGATCTCATGACTCAGATATAGAGAGATACTGAGAAAGAAATTGAGAGAGAGATAGAGACACTGCGAGAGACAGATGGCAAGGTTGTCATTCGATGACTATAGAAAATGAGTGTGAGATATAGAGAGAGAGAGATAGAGAGAAATTATAAAATTCATACAAGTTAATGGTTCCATTGATGAATGGATTTAATGGTGAGTGTTACTTAGACCTGGGCACGGGCCCGGGGACCCGCCCGACCCGATTCGACCCGACCCGAAAAATTTAGGGCTTGGGTTGTGATAAAATTTTCATATTATTCTTTTAACCCGGGCCGGCCCGACCCGATTATTTTCATGATCGGGCTTGGGCATGATCATCGGGGGCCCGACCCGACCCGACACTAAAGCTAACTTTTAATTTTATAATTATGATTTTATGTTGTAGAGTTGTAATAAAATTACAAAAGTTAAATTTTTATATGGTATTTTATATGGTGCTTAAATGTTTATATTATTTCAAAATTCAAATTATATAGTAATATTGATATTTAGGATTTTTGGAGTTAAAGCTTGTTATAAAAAAAAGCATAATAATTTTTTTACTTTGAGAAGAGTTTACCATTCGGGTCGACCCGGCCCGACCCGGCCCGAGGCCATGTTGGGCTTGGTCACTTAAATTGACCTGAATGTATATGTATGGGTGACCCGGTCCGAGTTGACCCGACCCGAGCCCGGCCCGAGCCGAAAGATGCCCAGGTCTGGTGTTACTTAAACCAAGAAAACCTGATTTACATGCATGCTTAAAAAGTTATGACCTATGCTTAATAAACCACTAATCTCAGGCGCTCGGATCCAATTTATCCAAAACATAGCAAATGTTAAAATTAAAGGTAAATTGGATCCAGGTCCCTTGGGTCGGAATGCTGTTGCTAATTGGTCCTAATTTTTTAAAAGTCTCAATTCGAGTCCTAGGCTGTAAAAGCACTGTTATTTGGTTCCATAAAAGATAGTTATTAATTTTCACTATTATATCATAAGATTATTCTTGATTATTAAATTTTTTATTTTTTTAAAATATAATTTGAAAATATTAAATTTATGTTTTTTTACTTTTAAATATTTAGAGAAGAAAAAACAAGAAATAAATAAACACAAAATTTTATCTATAATTGTTCTTTAAAATATATAAATTCTTCAAACTAGTTAAAAAATTAATCAACTTTTATGCTATTATTAAAATAACAAGCAAAAAGGTGATATCGTAAATTAAAATTGTAGAGCTTTCACAATCTCAAAGACAAAAATTAGAACTTTTTAAGAATTGAGATCAATTTATAATACTCTAATTTATCTTATAATTAAATATAACAATTCTATTTTAATTTACCTTTAAAGCTGTTCACATATATTAAAAGATTGAGATGTGGGTTAACTTTCTTAATCCTTCCTAATGCAAGATGTTCATTTACAAAAAAACATTACTATTTTTTTTCGTCATTATTATCATTAATAATTTCATTTAATTTGATTTGATTCGATTCAATTTAATTATGAACAGATTTTTGGCTGATTATTGATCTCAAAAACTTTAATCAATAGCTAAATAAAAAAAGTATTGATTGCATTTTGGTTAGTCATGGGTACTAATAATCACTCTTATTTATGGCATGGCCCATGCCTCTTTAATTCCATTAGATTAGGGTTCATATGTGGCTTCAATTCACTAATTCATCACTAGTTCTAAAAAATGAGCTTGTATTTTGCTTCAAAGTTCAATAAATCGATTGAAATGTGCCGTCATTTCTAATAATTGATTAATAAATTAACTTATTATAATTTTTTAAAAAAAATTACATCTTTTACTTAAAAAAAAACTTTTGTACAGGCGTCATTTTCTAAGTCAAATATTTACAAGTGATACTTTTTGGCCTCGTTTGGTTCGAGATAAGTTTTTGCCCAACACAAATTTCAACTATAAAAATCAACTTTATTTCACATCCAATACAAATACGAATATTAGAATTGAAAGTATTTCACATTTTACACACTTTCTAATAGTAAAATAAATTTCTCTCCCATTAAACTTAAAAAATAAAATAAATTTTTTTCATGTCCAAAAAAAAGCTCGAACCAAAAGAGGCATTTAAACTTAATATTTACAAACAATACTCGTTCTTTTGAATATGAATTTAAAGGAAGTACTCCTATTCTAACATATTTTGAATGTAAATTTATAGGCAGTAACCTCACTCCGACTTCTGTTTGAGGGTATTTTCTATAAATATTGAACTTAGAAGATGCTACGTATAAATATTTGACTTAAAAGATACTGCATATAAAAAAAATTTAGAAGATGACATATGTAAATTTTTTAATTTAAAATATCATAAAAATTTAAAACTATTATTTTTTTAAAAATAAGAAAAATAAAAATCATCAAGCCTTTGATTGTTTCACGTAAAATGAGATAACGTTTTTTTCCTTCAACTCTAACTCGAATTTGATTTGATATCGATTACTTTAACTTGAATTATTTTGACCATGATTTAGATTGAATTTTGAAGTTTGAAGAAAAAAGGACAGCATTAATTTCCTTAAACATTATATTCTTTGATTGTGATCTAAGTCCAAAATATCAGCGGCTAATTAAAGCTATTCAAGCTCAACCAGTTGCTCTATTGACTTTTAGTACAATTATTTTATTTAGATTAACATAAAATAATGTAAACTAACAGGGCTTTATTTGCAATTCTCCCTCATATTTATTTTTCTCAAAACTCAACTCTTTAAAATAAATAAAATCGATTCACTCCACAGTTGACTTATATATTTATATTTATATTATATATTTAAAGATTTTCTAATTCATTATTTGGATATTTTATGTTTATGAATAAATTACATTATTGTGTAATTTGGATGAAATTAATAAATATATATAATATGTATAGCTTTAATTAAAATAAATCAAAAATAAGATTAGCAATTACGATGAATTCAATTCGAAAATTCGAACCAAAATTCAAGATAGATTTTAATTGTCTCGAGTCAAATTCAAATCAAACTTGAAAATTTTAAATTTGAATTAACATAAATTTGTTCGAACTCGTCTTTTCATCAGCCTTAATTGAGTTAGCTTAACTAAATTTTAAATGCACATTATCAAATTTGATTTGAGTTGGAGTTCAAAAAAGATTGCTCTTTGACTACAAGCCTTGATCCTATGAGAAAATTATCTAAATATTATAATATTTAGATATTATTTTTAATAATAATTTTATAATTTTTTATAAAATTATTAATATATATCATCAATTTAAATAATTATTTTTTAAATTATATAATATAATATTAAATAATATTGAACTAAATACTCTAACAATCATATAACTATTATATTTTTTTATTTTTAAGATTTCAGCCTGAAAATCCTAATATCTCTTTCTTCTGATTAATTTAATTTATAAACAAAAATTTGAGTTGAATCAAAAATCAAGACCACTCTAAATCTTGTTGATGAGCAATGATGAATCAAATATTCTAATCGAATTTCAAATCAACTCGAAAATCTTAACTAATGCATTTTTTTTTATTAACCAATTAAAATTTTTCAATAAATGAGAGATATTTATTATATTTTTATTTATATGCATTATAGCATATTTTCAGAAATTGATACATTATCAAAAAATATTTAATAAAAAAGAGAAAAGTAATACATGTAAAAATGTTGAAAGCAAAGTAAAAAATATAACAATGAACTAAATTTTTTTTTCAAAAAATTATTTTAAATTACTTATAACAGTAAATTGTAAAAATAAATTAAAAAAAGCATAAATGAAGGTATAAGTCAACAACTTCATCATTGAATGACACGAATTTTTCGTAAAATTTAATCATACTAACAAAATAACAATCGGATTAATATCAAATCGAATCAAGATAGATAAAAAAATCTGATTCAATAATTATAAATGAATCAAATTGAATCATTAGATCAGAATGTCAAATATATTATTTTAAGGCCAGCAAAATCTACTCCTAACTAGCGTCAGGCAAAGGTAGCATTTCCTACAATCCCACTTAAGAAAAGTATTACGATTTCAAGCAATCGAATATTCGAGAGATCAATAGGAACTTTTTAGACGAGTTTGTTGATATCATGCTAGTCGTCTTTCCGATAAACTCCCATCGATGAGAGATTAAGCCTCCATTTAAATCAAGATCCGACCCGTCGCCAGACCTGCATTATCACATTCCATTAAATGCACTTCCTGTAACAAAGAGTTCTTTCATTATTTCAATCATTTATGTTTTCTACTATTAAGGGTGTTAATATGGATCGAAGATCGAAAATCGATCGCAAATTAAATCGATTTTAAATCGAATCGAAATCGAGTCGATTTAAATGAGCCGACTAACGAGCCAAAAGTTCGGCTCGATAATAATTTTGAGCCGATTTTGAGCCGGGGTAGGCTCGGCTCGATCCAGCTCGAAATCGGCTCGAATTAAAATACATTTTATATTATAATATATATATATATATATAATATATATATGTTATATAATATATATGTATATATGTTATA
>KZ451942.1:2840094-2865650 GCA_002786265.1 Apostasia shenzhenica | reverse complement strand
TACGTGATAACATGCTCATCTCTCTTCTTGAATAAAGTATTAGCAATTACAAGATCATATGCTGAAGAAAACTCTAAAATAGTTTTACCTTCCTTATTTATCTCTCCAAAACTATATCCACCATGGATATTATTAAATTCCTCAGCAACATGTCCAACATGTCCATTTAAATCTCTTCCAATAAATAATCTTTCCTCCTGAGGTATCTCTTGTATTAACTCTTCTAAATCATTCCAAAATTTTTCCTTTGTGCTCGCATCTAAGCCAACTTAGGGAGCATACACACTTATAATGTTAATAATCATTCCATTGATTATAATTTTTAAAGCCATAATTCTATCACAATTTCTCTTAACTTCCACTACATGATCCTTCAAGCTCTTATCCAGAATTATACCCACTCCATTCTTATTTTTATTCTTACCAGAGTACCAAAATTTAAAACCTAAACCATCAATTTCCTTAGCTTTCTCTCCAACCCATTTTGTTACCAGAGTACCAAAGTAAGAGATATAACATTAAACAAAAAATATTTCAAGCATAATATATTAGATTCTAGAATATATAGATGAAATCAAAGCAATATGACATAATAAAGTTTACAAAAGAAATAATAATAATTTAGTCTTGATATAATGAAATTAGAATAATAATAATAATAATAATAAGCAAACAAGAAAGAAAATAGAAAAGAATGCAGATGAAAAACAAAGAACAAAGAGAAAACACAGATAATAGGATAATGGACTCAAACCATACAATCGCTCCCTGCGATCGTACCTCAAACTCGAAGAAACGATGATCCTCTTTCTCATCGTGTGATAGGTTGGATCCCCTCCAAAGACTAACAAATCTCTAAATCTGAATCCTAGATATGCCAAAATGCGAATATTTATCCTAATGTTTGGAAAAGCAAATAGTAGGAAGCTATGACAACCAACCTTGATTGACAGCAGTGACCTATTTATTGCCAAGGATCTCCATGGTCTCCTTTGTCATATTTTGCACATCGCAACCGATTAAATTTCGCACATTTTGCCTAGTAAAGATGGAATATAATTAACAAAACCAACTCAGGTTATTACAGCTTCAGATTATTTACCTTCAAAACTTCCCATATACTAAAATATAAATATGTATTCATCTTTCGTCATTCCTCCATTTCCTACTTCAAGCATGTTAGGATCTGTTTAAAGAAAACATATAATTGTGTCAAAAATACAAGCATCTATTAGCTCATCAATAAGTGGTTTTTTCCATCTCTGAAGATTAAGAAAATGGATGATGAAGTTATTTGATTTGCAGTTGATAACAGTTAATCATTGCTTGACAAGAGAAGCTACCATTCAAGCCACCAGGGCCCTGCATATTTGTTATAAACTCATTATAACACCAATAGAATTAAAGTTTTTCACATTGTCAATGTCTCCCTCCTTCCTTCCCTGTCACACACCCCAGTCGCCAAGGCCTTCGGTGGCTAACACACTCTCGGATTTACCCTTGACTAACCAGAGGGGTGACAGTGTGATAAACAGAAACCATTCTATAACTAGGAAATTAAACATTAAATATAACAATCAACTAATAATTAAGTGAAATAACATCCAACTATAATTAACAGTAGTAGTTAATAGTCTTGATTTCAACTACCAAATTCAAATGTTCGAACTCAGAATAACTAAAAATGAAATAAACTCCTAGCCATAACTAAGTGTTCTCCCATCACACGCCCTTATCACCTCGTGCTTCTTGTACCCTTGTAGTGCCTGTTATAAAAAAAAATGTCAGTCCCAAACAACATGGACTGAGTAGGTGACTACGCCCACAAGCTACAATAAAATAAATTATGTAAGCAAGCATTATCAATTTTTACAATAATAAGAGCATAGAAAAAGGAAACAAAATAACATTTATAATGTAAACACCTCAATTAGGATACAGCTTACACATACTCATCAATTATTCATTTGTAAGCACCTCTCCCAAGAATCATTTATATCATTAGTTGTCCTCTAGTTATTTCTATACTACACAGCCCAAAGAGCTGGGTGCATGTCCCCCCCAAACTAAAAAAGAAAAACAATAAATTAGTCGTTAGCACAATAGATCAAACTGTACCATTCACAAAGCGAGATGAATATTGATCAGTCTGAATTCATTAAAGCTCGTGTAACATCCTGAAAACTAATTTAGTACGGGATATATCTTAATAAGTTAATAATAGTGATTATATTAGTTGAAGGAGATTTATTAAGAAATTTATATGAAAATTTAATTATAATAAATCCCAATTTATGTATGTTAAATTATAATATAAATAATTTTTATAGTTCAATGTAGCTTAAAGTAGGATATAAAATTTGCTAAAATTGAGTTGAATTTTATATGAGAAAAATTGAACTTAAGAGTAATAATTTTCGACCTATTTATAAGGTGAAAATTGAGAGACTAAAATGCAAATGTTCCATTAATTTGGATAAGAACAGAGAGTTGAATCCTTCCTATGCAAGCTTCTCTGCCGTGAGCCTGAAAGAAGGAGGAGGAGGAGAAGGAGAAGAAGAAGGAGGATGAGAAGAAGAAAAGGTGAGAAATTTATTTTATATATTTAATTTATATATGATGTGGTGATTTGCTAAATATCAGATATAATTTCGGTAAGTGGTTATGAATGAATTTATAGCAAAGCTCATAATATGGATTCAATAAAAAGTATATTTGTATAGAGAGAATTATAAGGGTGTGAAAAAATATATAAATATGGGCTAAAAATTAATTAAAAGAAATGAAATTCAATTTATTTGTGTTTTTTTTTCAGGGTGTCCACGTGAAAATAGGTTGTCAGACAGCTAATGAGGTAGGTGGATCTATTTTAATGAGTTTATATATTAATTTATCAAAAATAAAATATTATATTTTGAGTTATGTATTGCATGCTCTGCGATTATCATGTGTTTCACATATCTGGATGATTTATTTACTGTTTCACTCTGTTCTTATATGTGATGGCTGATTGTGATGAATTAATTATGATGCTTTTAAGTTCAATTGAGTTATATGATAAGTGTAATCAATTGATGTTGAATGTTTTAACATTCAATGATGATATAATGAGATTAACATATATATTATGTGAAGAAAAAGTTAATTTTTTTTTTTTTTTGCAATCATACCCACCACAGTTCGAGCTCAGTGATGATATTGATGTGACGACATCCAGTGATAGTTTTCGGTTACCCGGGGTGATGACGATCACTGAAGATAGTCATGTGTGGGTCACCTGTTGTGATGAAGTACCTGTGGATTTAGGTGCGACGGCATCCGGTGGCAACCTACAGAAGGTTATTTGGTTGAGGTGACAACCTCGTAGTGATTACATGTGGGTAACTGTGAATGTGGTGGTGTGGCTATGGTTGATTGAGAAATAAGACCTGAAATATGATAAAAGATTCAAATAATTTTTTAATATGTTTTTAATATGTTTGTGATGTGTGTATCTATTTTATTAAGTATGTTGAATTAGATTCACCTATTGAGTCAACTAATAATTCCTATTTTTTTACAGGTGCAAATCAATAACAAGAATAGGTGGTGAGACGATATAGAAAACTTCATTAAAATAAAGTAATATTTCTTTTGTATATATTTTGATTCTTTATATGGTGTGTTACTATTTATATTCTGATATTTGGTTGTTAGGAGAATTTTTGTATGAATATTCCCCATAGTTGTTGGTGATATATATATATATGTGTGTATGTGTGTGTGATAGATATTATCAATGTGTAAAAATGATTTTATATATGTGCAGTTTATATATAACTGTGTAATTTGATTATTTACAAGGAGTTATAATTCTTAATAAATCTGTCACGACTTAATCAGTCGTGATCCGAGTGTGAATGGATTATAAATAAGAATTACAGTAGTTGGGTCGCTCGAGTCATCACAGGGTACCTATAGATTTTTTTTTTTTTGATTAAAAATACCTATAAAATTTACCAAAGAGGAATATTTCAATTTTTCTAATGATTTTAGATTTTGATTTGCTGAAATTTATGTCAACTTCCACGTCTAATATTATTGCCTCACTGCGAGTTTTAAGCATCCATTTTATTATAGTAGTCATATTTCAAATAATGAATCCCCTGCAATCCTCATTAGGATTTATTTAAAATCATAAATCTATCAAGAATTTCAGTATTTTAACACAGTCATCACGAGAACTCACCCATTCTACAAAGGTCACAGCAACTTGCTCCTCATGCTAAAGGGATCCTGGCATCTTTTTGCTACATGTTCGATACCTGCCAATTCAAAAAAGCACTCTTTAATCTAAAATGGATTAATGCATACACCATAATACACTGAGGATTTTGGGAACTACAAGAAGTACTGCTCAAGAGACTCAACACCACCACCAACAACAACAACCACCAAATCTTTATCCCACCAGGTGGGATCGGCTACATGAATCCATTGTTTTTATTACATTCTATCAAATAACAAATCCTCACTTAGCTTTAGATATATAAAATCATTCCTTATAATTTCTTATCATGTTTTTATTGGCCTTCCTATTTCTCATTCAGCTCCAAGTACTGCTCAAGAGACCCAACACCAGAAAAATAAAATGCCTTGGTTCCTATTGCGGTTCCATCTTGATGATTATCATATTGAAGACCATAAAATAAAAGTTTAAAACCTACGCTGAATCAGAATAAATTCCTAGCTTAAGCCCATTACTGTGCACATAATCTGCAAGAGTTTTGATCACCAATGGGAAGCTGGCCTTATTTGGAGCTAAATAATACTAGGATCAAGTTCAAGAATTAAATCAACTGGCTTTTTAAACATATGAATAACTTTGCTTCAAACACTAAAAAACTGATGAAATCATGCATTAAACAGTAAAAACCCCAAAAAAACAATGGTATGTTCTAAAGTAATTTATAAAATCTAAAACCTTTGAATCTCTGATGTACTCGGCCCAACAATCATCTGTGGCAACAAAATCAGTCAGAATAACATAAGAACAAACTTTGTTTACCTATGAAAGCATTGAGACCTACCTATATTGACGTAAGGGTGCCCAAGCTTGGCTAATCCTGTCGAGACTGGAGCATCAGCTATCACACAGATGCAGCATTACTTCAACAAGAGCACAATCCATAGTACAAGCAAAATAATACACCAAAAGCTTCAAAAAAACAATAAACCAAAACCTGTAAATTTCCTAAGTTTGATTCAATGTTATTGTGATTCTTTTTCATGTTCTTTAGAGAAATTGATTGTTTGGTTTGAGAACTTGTTTAGATAACATTGTAAAAGATTATAAGATTGCTACTCTAAAATAACATCTATACGTCACCCAAAATTTATAATAGAAGAAGAAAAATTTAGATGTATTTTTATTATCAATTTTTCATATAATGCCATTGAACCAAATAACCAAAAATTTGGAGATAACAGTAAATTTATAGACAGCATTGACATCTAAATAACACGAACATCTAGATAAGACTACACCAAAAGCCCCTAAATAGGTTCTATCTGTGACTACAATTAGCTCACAAATTCCAACAAAATTCATATATGACGAGAATGAGGGGTTAAAAAGAAAACCCATTTTTCCAGTTAAATTTCTGATCTCAGATTATAACTTCTTCGTCAATACGGGAACGTTTTCTACTGCATTTTCGTAAATTAATCAGTTCAATGACTAACGAAATTTATGATGATAGAAATGGGGATTTCTCGCGTAAAGAGATCCTGCGAAAATTAGAAACCAGGGCATGAATCTACCTGTTTCCTTGATGATAGTCTCATTGATGAAGCAGTTGAAACGATTCCAACTATTCCACCTACAAATGTTCATCAACTACAAGACCCAATCACATTTTCATAAGAAATACTGAAAAATACAAGAGAAAATTAGAGAGAAAATCAATAATGAGCTACCCCATAGTAGGAGTAGTGCCGAGACCGTTGCAGAAGAGGCTTCTCCGATTCTTCGCCTCCTTCAATCAAACACTCTATCCAGCGCCAAGCCCCAACAAAGGCTAACAGCAGTAGAAGCTTCAAAGAGAAACTTCTTCATCTCCACTACCCTTTCCCTTCACCCTCAACTCGCTTCTTTTTTTTGAAAGCAAACTGGCTTCTGCTTTCCCTTCCGGCATTACTCATTTGTCAATAGTTTAATAGAGAAATTACATCTTGGTCCCTGACGTTGAAACCTCATTGCATAAAAGTCAGTTCTATTTTATTATTATTTTAAATTTATATTAAAATTCATTAAATTTATTTCACATTTAATATATTTTGAACATTAAAATATAATTTTATTTTACACTCATCACAATTCTAACATAATTAAATTTATTTTATATCTTACATATTTTTTAATATTAAAATAATTTTATTTTACATCAAACTCATAAAATAGTATATTTTCTCTATTCCCCGTTTGTCTAAGAGTTTAAAATTAACATGGTTTAATTTTAACTAGGCATATCACATCACACATAAAATTTAGGGGTAATTCCACTGAGGCCCCTGAGGTATACTCGGCTTGCCACGCTGGTCCACAATTTTAAAAGCATGCCAAACAGGTCCAAAAATTTACTATATAGTTCATTGTGGTCCTTAACATTTACCAAAAGCTTCCAATAAGGTCCAATTAAACAGTTTCCGTTAAACATTCCGTTAAATAAAAATTTTAATTAAAAAATTATAATTTTTTTAATGTGAAATTACAATCGTACCCCCTCACCCTCACCACGCCACGAACTGCGCTCGGAGCGCCGGCGACTGCAGCGCCGATCGCCCGGCGCGCAACATCCTAGCGTCGTCTGCCGACGCAAACTTCCGACGACGCGCTCTCTGCGACGAGCGGGCCGTGCGCCGGCGCCCTGCCTCCGCCGCTCCTCGCTCAGCGCCGGCGCCGAGCAGCCGGCACGCCCGCGCGCCAGTGCCGGCGGACGCCCCGGCGAGCCAGTGCCGGCGTCACGCCCGACAGCCGCCAGTGCCGCGGACGCCCCGCGCCAAAGTGCCCGCGCGACGCCCGGCGCGAGCAGGCGGCACGCCCGCGCGCAAGGAGCCCGGCGCCGGCGCTGACGCGCCGGACGCCCGCAGGGCACCCACCGAAAAATTAAAAGAATATAAAGATCATTTTCGTTATTTATTGGAACAAGTGTAACGAAAAAACTGTCACAGAAGACCACCAACATGACTATATAGTAAATTTTTGGACCTGTTTGGCATGTTTTAAATGTGGGACCAGCCGTAGGCAAGCCGAGTATTACCTCAGGGGCCTTTAGTTATTACCCCTAAAATTTAAATATTAAAAATTAATTATTTCACATTCCATAACCATATTACTAAAATAAAAAAACTTAATATCACTTATCCCTCCATCATCCAACATAATAACTAACTTTATATCACATCCCTCACATATCCCAACATAATAACTAACTTTATTTCACATCATTCACAATTTTCAATAAAAAAATATCTCCATCCAAATTTAATTTTAACCTTCTTAAATTAAACCTTACAAACAAACACACAAAATAACATTCAAACCAAAAACTTTAAAACTCCTTCAAAAATAATTTTATTAATATTTTATATTTAATTTATATCACGCATAAATTTAAATAATAAAAATCAAATTTATTTTATATCTTACATAAATTTTAATTCTATATTATTTAATTTATGATAAAAAAAATTCACAAATTCTTTTTAAAAACTCTTTTATTAATATTTTACATTTAATTCACATAATATATAAATTTAAATATTAAAAATTAATTTTATTTCATATTTTTTATAAAATAACTCCATTCTTAAAAATTAAGTTTATTTTGCATCCACTTTAACGTAGATAAACATCATGGCTAAGATTACATTAAACGAATAATTACATATATAATGTTTAAATATTAAAATTTAATTTTCAATATTTATATCTCTAAGAAAAAAATAACTTACAATTTGGTCATCTTAAATATTATTATTATTATGGTAATTTAATTTAATAAAAACATATAATTAAGTAATGTCTTTATCTTTTTTACATAAATGTGTAATTTAGGAAAGTTCAATTTTTTTTTAGAAAAAGGTGTATTAATAAATAGAAAATAATTAAAAACATTTAAATTTTATTCCTAAGCTATGAATTAAAGAATATTATCTTAAAAAGATATAGATGATTACAATATTGATAGCATCCCACACCAATATGAAGTAATCTTCATAATAATCACTAAATTAATTACAATATTATCATTTTTTAATTGTTATAAAATCCATTACCAACAAAAATTTAATCCAAAAGAATAATTATTTACTTTTACACATATTTTTGATAAATAATCACAATTACTCTCTAAGAGAGTGAAAATACGTAATTAATACTTCTGTGAAAGTGCAAATATAAATTTCTAAAAATAAATTATATTTATTCATCAAAATTAAAGATAATATATGTACTAAAAAATTAGAGATAATATATGCAAATATTTATTTTAAATAAACATTTAATAAATTTATCTTGTACACTATTTTACTGTTTGTATATCATGAGCTTCTAAAAAAAATTCATATTATGACGCTGAGATGATGGTTATTTTTATATATGAAATATAATTTATCAAATAAAAATATATAATATATAAAATGATAATGAAAAATTTACATGATGAATATTTAAATTATAAAAAATTACATATTTTATTTTTAAAAATAAAATATTATATATATCATAATAAAATCTTACAAAATTACATATTTTATATAATATTTTTGTAAAAAAATATGAATTAATTTTTTGATGTATTTTTTAGTATCTTATCTTATCATGTATAATTTTTAAATTTATTGAGATTTATATCTCACTAAATTGAGTTTAAAGTAAATTCCCCGTACTCCTATAACAATGGTAGAGTCAGGGGTGGTCTCAAAACAGAATTGATCGGTAGTAATTAGTCGAAGCTCCAGCAGGTAGCCACTCCGTTCTCAAGAAATCGTATGCGAGACTTCCGCATTATGCGGCTCCATCCCGAGCTTCTGTCATCTGCCCTTGTCATTAGATCACTATGCTTGTCTTTTTAGCTTTATAATAAATATTTTTGAATCTTTTATTTTGGACAGTGCAGCTAATTTACGAAATAAATGATATTTAGAGTAAGTATTAAAATTTAATGTTTATGATTTAATATTTAATTTTTATTGTTAAAGTAGTTCATGACATAAAATTTAATATTTTAAATTATAATTTTATAATTTAGTATGATTTTATTAAAAAATAATATAAAATTAATAATTTAAAAAAAATTAATATATTATACATAATATTTTGACTTTAATAATAAGATACATAATTTCTTATAATTAAAATATTTTTCATATAAATGTTCCAATAATAAATTTATTATGACAAAAAATCTGGTTAATAATTAAATTTAAGTGACCCTTATCCCTTGGTACCTCAATATCTCACCAATGAGCTCCCCCTTCCCTGAGCCCACGTACCTCCCGCAGACCTTCCCCCACTTGGCAAAGATGAAGGTTGGCACCTCCACCACCCCCATCTCCCTGAGAAACTCCACGCAGCTATCGTTCTCGTCGCCGTTTATCCTCGCGAACACCACCGCTCCGGCCATCGACCTCGACAGCTTGATCACCGTTGGGTACACCTTCACGCACGGCCCGCAGTGCTTCAGCCCCACGTCCACCACCACCAGCTTCCCGTCTTCGAAGTGCCGTCCGATGAGACCCTCCACGTCCTCCCGACTGTGTAATTGAACCACCTCCGAGTGGCTGTCACCGTAGTAGAGCACATCGCCGACGAGCTCGTCTGGCCCGATGCCTTCCTCCTCGTGCACCTAGTAGAATACAAGGCGGAAAATAAATGAGATTGAGGAGCATTTGGTTTCCAAAAAATAGTCATTTAATTTGAATATATATACATTTAAATAATATTAATAAGGGATTTTTACATACAATACATGAAATTTACACGAAATTAATTATTTCACCATTAATTCATAAATATTACCACTATCATACTATATTCATTTAAATTTTACGTATTTCACATATTTCACACCATATTCATTGATGGTGAACTTCACATCTCTAAATTGGCCTTGATCTTAACTATATTATTAATATATTAATTAAATAATATAAATAAATTAATTTATATAAATAATAATTTAAATATTTTATAAATTTATGTATTTTAATTTATTTATCATATTTAAAATTTCTAATTAGGGTGCCAAATTTAAATTCACATGACTATAATTTTTAATTGAAGTAAGAAAATTGATATGTTTACAGTAAAAATATATATATATATATTAAAATTTAAATATTAATGAATTTATGCCTTTTAATTTACATATAATATTATAAAGTATATGAAATATGTGAAATACGTAAAATTTAAATGAATATGGTGTGATAGTGGTAATATTTACAAATTGATGGTGAAATGCGTAATTTCATGTAAATTTCATGTCCTGTATGTAAAAATCACTATTAATAATTACCATAACTAATAACTATAGTATTTATAACAGTAGATTCATCAAAATTTAATTGTCAAAGATTTTAAAATTCAGTCGAAATAAATAAGTTGCATTACCTTTGGCATAAATTGATATGAAAAGCTATCGAATTTTAGTTTCGATCGAAACTCGATAGTTTTAGCAATTTCAATCGAAACCGTCAAAGTTCAGCCAAAACTCGGCCAAATTGCCGAAACTCATCTCTCTCCAAAAAAAAATAATATTCAAATAATTATCATATTTAAATTCAATTTTAAATTTACAAAATTTAAATAATTTATAAAAAATTAAAATTTTAATATTTAAATTATTAAAACTATCTAAACGGTAAAAATCAATACTTTCATCGTATAATGGAATTGAAATCGAGTTTTCAAACCTAAACATTTTTCGTTAAATGATTCACAAGGGTATTGGCATGTATTACTAGCAAGTAGCGGCATTTGGCAGGTAGGTAGTTCACTTGAATTTTCTATTAATTAATTAATATTATATTAATAAAAATACGTTATTAAATCTGTTCAATAATATTATTATAATAGTTCAACACTAAATTATTGAATAAATTAAATCTAATGTATCAAATAAATTAATAAATTAAAATATTAAAATATGATTGATTAATTTATTAATTATTTACTTTAAATCTAAATTGTTTAACAAAATTATATATTAATTTACTTATGATGTTATATGAATTGCGAGTATCAAACTAATCTATTAGTGTTGGTAGTTTAAAATAATATCAAATATTTAAGAAATTATTAAGTATGTTTTGTAATTTAAATATCATTATATTTGAATATTATTTTTTATTAATATTTATAAAATTATTTATAAATATCAGTAAATTAAATAATTATTTTTTTAATAATATAATATAATATTAAAATAATATTAAATCAAATATCTCATAATTGAATAGTATTTTGAGATAACTAAAAAGAGGTGACACATTTTCTTAAAAGTCTCAATTTTAATCTCTAAAAGTTGTAAAAATATTACAATTTTAGTCTCTCTTTTATAATTTTATTTTTTATTAGCCTCCCTTAATAAAAAAATATAAAATTTGATAATTTTTAAGTAATTTGAATTATGTATATATTTTACAAAAATATTATACTTTTTATATTTATTATTCTTTAAAAATTTAATAAAATGTAAAATCTAATTCTTTGCATATCATATTTTCTCCCCTTTAAAAATTTAAAATTAAAAAAAGTACACATTAATATTTTAAAATTATATGAAAAATCAAAAAGTTAAAAACTGCTAATAATCTTAAAGAATGATAATAAAAAGTTAACAATTATGCTTTAATTGGATCAAATAATAATATTTTTACAATCTCAAAAACGTAAATTGAGATTTTTAAAAATTAAATTAATTTAAAATATCATTACAGATGTAATTCATGATTATCTTCTATAAGTAATGTTATTGAATTGAATGAATAATAATTTAGAGATTGACATTTAAATAGCATTTGATTTTATATCATTACGATGCTATACTTCGTAGAAAAATTAATTATTTAATTTGATATTTTTAAATAATATATTAATAATTTATATAATAATATCAATATAATGTTGAACTGAATGCTCGGATAACTACAAAATGGGGTAAAAGAATTTAAAATGTTTAATTTTAGGTCCAAAATTAAGATTCAGGGTAAAGAAAAAGATTATACAGCACCTTCTCCATGTTCTTGTAGAAGCTGAAATGAGGGACACTTTCGATGCCCTCACGGCGGCAGAGGGCGCGCGTGGCCTCCGACTCGTCGCCCATGACGAGGAGGAAGACGACGTCGGCGCACGTGCGGCTGAGCTCCACCATAGTGGGGTAGATGCGGCGGCTGTGGCGGCTGTGGCTGGCGGCGAACTCGACTACGACAAGCCTGGTTTTGGCGGCGCGGAGGGCGGCGTCGAGCTCGTCGGAGCTGTGAACCTGCTGGACGCGGTCATCGGTGGCGGCGGTGGAAGGGGAAGGGGAAGGGGATGGTGAGGCGGCGAGCGGCGGAAGACGGAGGCGGAACGGTAGCCGCGGGCGGCGGTGGGAGGGGAAGGAGATGGGAGCAGGGGAGCTCTCCGGTTTGAGGGAGATGGAGGGAGGTGGAGTGAGGGGCTTGGAGAGGAAGGTGGAAATGGCTGCCATGGAGAGAGAGCAGAGAGAGAGAGAGGGTAGGAAGGCTGATTTGAAGGTCTTTAATGGCGGATTAGTGGAGAATGGAGAAGAAGAGTCTGTGGTTGGAGTTGCTCATGAGGAGATATTTGAGGATTAATTTTTTTGTTTTTTTTTTAATTTACAAATAAATAAGACATCCTATTTATAATAAATTGCACATTTTACTAATAAAATTTAAATATTGGTTATTTTATACAAAATTCTTCAAATTAGTAGGAAAGAAGGGTAGAAACTAAGTTCTCAGTCACCAATCATTGATCATAAGTTGTCATTTATAATGAATTAGAACAGAAAAGAGCGAGAAATGATCGCTGGAATGATATCTATATTGTTGAATCAGAATCACTCGAATAAGAATTGACTTCTAGCAGACATTTAAGTGGAGAAGTACATGAATAAATTATCTTACATTAAAAATAGAGGAGAGTTCTAGAGTTATATAAGTAAATAATTAATATATCTTTTGGCTGAAGTAATATTTAGATGGATAACATTCTTTAAAAATGCTCAAGTCATACAGTTCTTAAAAGATAAAGTAAACAATACTTCTATATTTAAATTATGGGATGTTACATCATCCCTCATCCACTGGACGATGGTCATTGGTTATTGGTCATTAGCTGCCAATCATGGGCCACCGGTTGATCACACCAAAGTTCTAAGGAACGAGAAAATTAAAATAAAATTTTAAATCTTGAGAAATTTTTTTGAATTTAATAGAATATTTTGTTTAGAAAATATAATGTCATTTAGGCACTCATTGAATTTAATCAGAGGCGTGAAGCTCGTAATATTTAAAAAATTTAAAGTGAAATACATAATATTTAAATATTGTATATGAAATGCACAATTTTTTATAAATAAAATAACTTGTAAGTAAATTCTCCTTTTTGGAATTGAATATGTCACTTTAAAAAGAAATTCTTATTCATTTAATCCAAAATTTATATTTTCACATATGTAACAATAATTATGAACTGTATTTTATCATATTGATAAAACAAATTAAAAAAAAGGGTAAGATATTATCCTAAATAGAGTGTAATTTTTAATTATGTATTCATTTTATAGAGTAGAGTAATGCATGTAAATATTTATTTTTAAAGATAAATAAGTAAAAAAAAAAAATTAAGGATGTCATGGATAAATTTTTTTTTTAATTTTTTTTCTTTTTCATCTTTTTCTAGCTGTTATTCTTTTGATTTTTCCAATTTTTGTCAGTTTTTGAAGGATTTAAAATCAGCATAATGCTCTTTGGAAGCCTTGGAGCCTATTTGGAGCTTTAAATGGCCTTGAACTTAATTACTTGCTATTAGGGCTATTGAAAATAATGATTTATTAATTATTATTCAACTTTATTCATAAATTTATGCCCAAAAAGATTCTAGATGCAGTTTATGTTAAAAGGAAAGGTTTAATTGTGAATCAGTGGTCTAACTAATTCGTGAATCATTAGTCCAATCAGTCCGGTCAAATTTTAAAACCAGCTCTGCATTAAATTGGAATTAAATCAATTAGAACTGGGGTCAAATTGGAAAACAGATTGACTCTATTGAAGAACTGGGGTCAAGTTTTCATTGATGAGCTCCAATGGTGTTAAAATCGAACCGGACCGGCCGGTTCGACCGGTTTGACCGGGAACCGGTCACTAGCCCGGTCTGGTTTTTGAATAAAGCCAGAATCGAGTTTGAACCGGGTTAAACCGGTGTGAACCGGAAAAACCGGATGAACCGGATAAAACGTGAAACCCGCATGATAAAAAAACTGAGCCATTCAGATTCCACCCACCGTCGGGTGACTTGGGCTCTCGTTGTTCAAACCCTAATTGGGCGGAGGTAAAGGCGCAGAGCTGGCGAAGGCGTGAAGCTGAAGAGCTCTCCTGCTCTCTTGCTCAAACCCGTCGGCGCACTGTAGTTCCTCTTCGTCGACGTCGTCGTCGCAGAGCTGGCAAAGGCGTGAAGTCTGCAATAGCATTTCTTCGGCCCCTCGCAAGCTGCAAGCGCAGAATCGATCGACGATTCTTCGGCCGTTGGCTTCCTTTTCTTCTCTAGCCTCGAAAGTCCTCTTCTCTCAATTCTCTGTTCACTGCGTAGCCTCCATCCGTGACGTCGATAATCAACTGCTGCTGCGGTGAGCTTGTAAGTTTTCTTTAGATATAAACAAAGTGCTTCCCTTTTACGGTTCTACCAGACTCTTTTATAATTATTTGGTTTGAATTTGGACAAATTGCTGGCTCTATTTATTTTTTTGTGTTAATGTTGTTGCTGCTGTTGTTGAAAATGATGATTTTTATTTTGTCTTGCTCTTAGTCGTATAAGGATTACATTGGTATGTGGTTCTTCTCTACTGTGAATGGGGGTGTACAGGAATATAAGAGATTCAAAAAAAAAAATTTTTATTAATACATGCTGAATAATGATTGTATTTTTATAGTTAATACTTGCAGAAATTTATGTGTTAATAGTCTGTTTTTTTATTACTGCTTAGATTATTATTTCATTTCTATAAAATACATTATATGTTTTTTCTATAAAATTTTTGTTATCAATAAGTTTGATATCAATTTCAAAAATATTTATATTGTTTGCATATTTTGTTATGTTCAAATCATGATATAATTATATTATCGGTTCAACCGGGTCAACCGGTCCAACCGATTCGACCTTAAATCAGAAGCTAAACCGATTCTTAATTCGGTCCGATTTTTATACTATTGATGAGCTCGAGCCATAAAGTAATTTGATGGGGATTTCATATTTTTTTCTTAGCAATGTTAGATTAAACTCGGTGTATATTATGCAAGAGTAACAATAAAAATATAATTTTTTTAAAACTTCTGCTTTATTTAATTATTTTTTATAAAACTAAATTTTCTCATTCATTATTTATAGAAAAATATTTAAAATAGTATTATTTAATTCTTATTTTAAAACAATATGAGAATATTTATAATTTTTTATTATTTAATAATATTTTAAAAATGTAATATTATTAAATTTTTGCTTTTAAATTATTATTTTATTTTATGATATATTATATTTATTATTATCATTATTATAAAATTATATTTTATAAATATTTATATTAATATTAAAAGACTTATTTACATATTATTTTAAATTAAAAGATTTATTTAGTTAATTTAAAAGTAAAGGGATTTTAATGCATATAAGCTTAGACTAAAATAATGTTGTTTCTATTAACCCATTAAATTATAGTCAAACATGAAAGCTTTTAAAAAAAGGAATAACATTTAATTTTGCTTAATTTGCTTTAATTTTAAATTGAAGCACGAATCACGGCGATCTATGTCAATTGGACGGACAGGATTCGGAGATTTTGGTATGAGTAGTGTTCGCAGATTGGATTAGGATTCTGACCTACCTGTATCGCACACACGTGGCAACCTTTGATTGGTATCCGGATGCTGCTCCATGCAATAATTTTTCCTGAAAATGAGCGGAGCTCAAGCGAGTTTAAAGTTTTTGACTCGGTTTTAACTCAATTTTTTTTAATGAAACGAGTTAGATTTGATTTTGATTCGAGCTACATTTGTTTCATTTATTATCAATTCAAGCTCGATCTGATTTTATATTAATTCTCTCTTTTTTTAGCAAAATATTATATATAAATATATTTATTCATTTAATTAACTTAAATTATGACAATTCATTTTTATGTATTGTGTAAAAATAAAAAAAAAATAATTCATAATAAATATGATTTGAACAACTATGATGAAAATTCTAATGAAATCGTCTATTAGTCTATTACAAAAAACTGATATACTAGTTCTTATTATATATATAATATCTTTTATTTTTTTAATCGATGTAATTTCAAACTGTCTTGATCTGATTTTATGTCGAATCAAAATTAGATTGATAAAAAACTTAAGTCAAAAAGACGAGTTATTAGTCAATTAGTCTGGATCAAGTCGAACTTGATTCAATCTAAAATTCGATTCAATTTTCAAACGATCTTCAATCTGCCTCAACTCAAGTTTAAATTCAAGTCGAGTTTTGTGATACTCGTGGCTGAAAATGATGGAAAGTGATTGTCAGGTGATGTCGCAAGAGAAACAAATTACTGAAGTAAAGTGTAGCTTCTAACAGGTTTCTAGGCCGAATAATAAGTGGTGAAAGAAACATAAAAATGAATTATCTCACATTAGAAAGGAATGGGAGACCTAGAGCTATATAAGTAGATAACGTAATCTTAAATAATAAAGGTATTTTTTAGGAAAAAAAACGATGAGGCTAATAATAAAAAGCTTAGTATTTAAGCATGCTTAGGCTAAAGTAGTACTGAGATAAGTGATCTCCTAAGAAGTACTCAAATTATATAGTTTTTAAAAATAAAAACAGATAATACTTCTATATTTGAATCACACGATATTACAAGTTTGCTTCGAATTGATTAAAATTTATTTAACATTGCTTCATTTATTGAATTAAACTTAATTGTACTTTTAATCTTTGTTTATATGTACTTTAATTCTTTCAAATTACATTTTTTAAAACATATCAGTGTATAAAATATCTCAAATATATTAGAAAAGACAAAATATACATCAAAATATAGAGATTAAGTAGATTGTGAGCTGAATTGAGTTTGTTTATAATAAGTTAATTTCAAGTTGAGTTAAGATCAAGTCGAATTTAAAGTAAAATACGAGCGCGAGTTTTGAGCACAATCTTTCCTTGATTCATGTAAATGTTAAAGGTAAATTGCCTATATGTCTTCTGTATACTAAAATTTTTGTATATAAGTTTATGAAATTTGAATCGTTATGCTTTTGAATTTAAATTTCCCAGTGGCAACTTTAAGCAGGTTAGGTTCACGAGTCAGATAAAAAATTGCACATAAATTAAATTTACATTTACCAATACTTCTAAAAATTTAGTTTTTGATATATGAATACAAGCTTGTATCAGCTAACCAAAAACTTTCTACTTGCAATTTGAAACATAGTTAATAAATTATACAATATAATTAGAGACAAAAGAGACATCTTAAACAAATGTCTAACACTTACTTCGTATGTAATATCTTCAATACTTTTGTCAATAATTTTCGAAAAAATTTTCATTCGATCTAACTGCTTTTCAAAAAGAAAACTTACTCGGCTTTTCATCTATATATGTGATGGTCAGCTCCTTGAGAATTTATGTCTAAATGTGTTTCTTCGACATTGCAATGCATCTTAAAGTCATCAATTAATGCTAGAAACATGATTTTTGCTATACATTCTATTATAAATTATAAATGGATAATTGCGCACGTAACACTCCACACTATCATAATTACGTGTATTACACCCATTTTCAAAATATTACACTCCAGTTTTAAAAAAAGTGTGTTGAGTGTAGTATTTAAAAATAAGTGTATTATAAGTAAATTTGGTGATATAGAATGCTATGTATGTAAATGTTACTGAAATAAATATAAGAGTAAATTGCATCTGGGTTTCTAAGATTGGAGAAGAGAATGCAAACTGATTTTAATTTGATCCTAAACATTACAACATATTAAAATAAAGTGAAATAATTATTTTTCCCTTAGAATTTTTACATCGCTCAGGATAATGAGCTTATTTTAAATAAATTTTTTTTCTAAAAAATAATCTAAAGTTAAGAGGATGAATTTGAGCCACAATAGTGTTCAAAAAAATAAAATGAAAACGATTATAAAAATTGTGAGAGTTAAATGAAGGATATATTTATACATAGAAAAAAAATTTAACAATCATGTTTGATTAATATAAATAGTTTATATCAATAAGGATTACATTTAACTAGCGAGAATCAAATTGGGGGCCCAACGTGCTCATATAAATTATAATTGTGGGACTCATGTGTTAATACAAATCAAACCTAAGGGACCTATCCTACAAATGTTTTAAATGTAGGACTAATCTATATTCTCTCTCTAACTGTAAGTCCCAAATGCAATTTATCCTAATTATTGTTGTAGTCAAAATGAATTAAATGATGGCCGTCTGTCCATGTGGCGTGCGGCCATTGGCTCCGCACGGACACAATAATTTTCCCTACGGATCACAGCAGGACGCGGGGAAGCATGTGCGAGGTGCCACGTGGCGTGATTCTGTAACATTCTTTAAGCTTTATTTAGCTTTTCACCTCCTTCCTTCACATCATCGTCTTCCTCATCGTAAAGCTGGCAGCTTGGAGCTGGCGCTGTGCGTACTCCCGCTATATATGCATAGCCGTTAGAGGAGAAGGAGAGCTTTGAAACCATGATCAGAGGTGGCCGCCAGCCTCCCATTAGCCCCAAGGCGGCGACGGGGAGGCATCCCGGCGGCGGCGACGTTTTGAGGGTGAAGGTTGTCATCAGCAAGCAGGAGCTCCGGCGACTACTCGGGTCAACGCCGGAGGACGAGGAGGCAGCGCCGGGAATGGAGCAGCTTCTGCGTGTGGTGTGGCGGCGGATTGTGAAGAGGATGGAGAACTCCGGCCAGGGAAAGCGGTGGCGGCCGGCGCTTCGGAGCATTCCGGAGGAGATCTAGTTGATTAAATATTGTATTTTTTTTAACAAAAGGGATTAAATAATATTGTATAATTTGATATGTGATTTTTTTTTTAAAAAAAGTAAAAAAAATAATATGCTTATAAATTTAATGTTTTCAACTGGGTCCTTAAGCCTCCAAAAAAGTTAAGAACCCTCTCATTAAAAAAAATTAAAAAATTTAAAATTACGATTATACTTTTTCATTTATCTCATTCTTTTTCGAGTAAATTTTTTACTAAATACAAATTTTAACTATAAAAATTAACTTTATTTCATATTTAATACAAATACGAATATTAGAATTTAAAGTATTTCATATTTTACACACTTTTTAGTATTAAAATAATTTTTTTTCTCATTAAACTTAATTTTTTTTTTGTAAAAAAAAAGTTCAAACCAAAGAGGCAATAAATCAAATACCTTCTTGCTCGGGATCTATGCTTTTACAACCAACACTGACGTTCGTCTATGATTTAGACGGGATGGGAAGGTGGAGTTGAAAAAGAGAAAGATGATATGTTTATTATTTTATATTTAAATATTTAATTTTTAAAAATTTGTTTTAGGATGGTGGAAAAATGATCGAATTTGCTAAAAAAAAATTAATTGAAATATTAATATCAACTTTATGCAATTGAAAATGATTCATCGAATTTTGACTAGTGGAGGGTGTAGGTTAGAGGGAGATTCATCTACTGAAGTTATCGATTTACTGCTTGTAATTAAAAAAATTATTAAATGGCCTTACAGGTATTGTTAACTTCATTTTAAATTTTATTGAAGATAATTTTTTTTTATAAAAAATTTTAATTTTTGAAGGATTTAAATTTGCTCGATTAAAGCTTAAATTAGCTTAGAATTAATATAAATCTGCTTAAATTTGAATTGAATTAAAATGAGCGGCTCAAACTCGAATCATTCTCATTATTATTAGATTAATTTTGCTCTTTTTTTTTATACTGATGTAATCATTTTCGCTATAAAAATAGAATTTTGGAGATCTAGAACTTGAAGAAATTCGTCCGAGGAAAAGGGAAGTCAGAGAAGACTTAAAAGTCGTCGCCGGCGATCGAAGGGCGAAGGCTGCGCGAAGGCTCCATATATACGCGAAGAACCCTAATCCCCACTCTCTTTCTCATACCCTCTCATGGCTTCTGTCTACAGGTAATCTCTCTCGATCTCGCTCCCGATCTGTCATCAGACTCCAATTTTATGGATCGCTAGGGATTTGAAATTATGCAGGTGTGCGAACTGCGGGGAAGATCTAAATCTGAGCGAGGGGCACCTCTTCCCCGCCGGATCGTACTTCGAGGCCGGGAACAAGGGGACGCTCTCCTTCTCCTGGGCGGACGAATCGAAGCTCCGATTGACGAAGGAGGACAAGATCAAGCCCTTCTTCGAAAGCGTGAACTACTGGGGGATCCAGCGCAAGCGCACCAAGATGCAGTGCGGCGCCTGCGGCTTCCTCGTCGGCTACGTCTACGACGACGGCCCGCCGGTGATGCACGGCATCGGCCAGTTCGGCATGGGCCCCAGCCAGGCCATCCCCAGGTGCCCTAGGTTCAGGTTCAAGACCAAAGCCCTCAATATCACCTCCTGATTCCCCCTTTTTTTTGAATTTACATAAAATTCTATAAAATTACCCATTTTGTTAAAATATTTTAAAAATTATATTTATCACACTCAATTCTTTATAGTATTAAATTTATAAATAAAAAAATTAAAATTGAGTGTGAAATATATAATTTTTAAAAAATTTAATTGAAATGTATAATTTTATTAGAATTTTATCTCTTGTATGTAAATCTCCCACTATTTTTTTTATTTCTAATTTTCTGTTCTATGCTTGGGTTCCGGCACGTCTTGTGGAGATTATTATTCATATTTTTCTCTGGTAAATATATTTTCCTTAAAAAAAATTTCTATTTTATGCGTTGTGCACATTCTGAATTAATTTTAATTTTCATTTTACATGTCGAATTTCAATTGATTAAGATTAGAATTTCCAATAGCAGAGTTGGCGGCACCAAGCACGACATATGGATCACAAGTTTGTACTTGTGCGGTGAAATTTTCTAATTTACGTTGGTATTTATTTGCATTAGAATGTGAGTTTCATTTCTCATTTAAAGGGCTTGTTTGGTTGGAGGATGAATTTGGGTAAGGAAAGAGAAAATAATTTATTTTATAGAGTTTGGGAAAGAAATTTATTTTAATATTGAGAGGTGTGTAGGATGTGAAATAAAGTTAATTTTAAGGTTAGAATTTGTGTTGGATGTGAAATAAAGTTATTAAAATTTATAATAAATTTAAAATATTATTAAGATTTTTTTTTGCTCTTTTTTGGGCTCATGCCAAACAAGGCCTGCATGGGATTATGCACGAATGTAACTCGATTCGATACGAATCAAATCAGTTCTATATAAGGGTATATGTCATAAGTTTTATAAAATTTGAATTATGAGATGATATATATTTAAAAAAGAGTATAATATTTAAAATTTTAAAAGACATATATAATTATGTTTTTTTTTCTAATTTGTTATTTTATCATTGATATATTTTGTGGAGATTATTTTTGATATATTTTTTTAGTATATATATTTTTCTAAAAAAAAATATGTATATACATATTATTAAAATCTATTTTTTTTGGATATCTAACTCTCAAATTTTTAATATTATATATTAAATATAAAAATTATAAGTCATACCACAATACTGTTGCATATATATAATAAAAATTATAATTTTTATGATTAATATATAATTTTAAAATTTTGATTATTAAATATATAAAATAATTAAATTATAGTAACATTTATATAATTATGTTAAAGTTCTATTATGCATGTTGCGCACATTCTGAGTTAATTATAATCTTCATGTTGCAGAGTCATATTGTAATCGGTTAGGATTAGAATTTCGAGCATGGATCACAATTTTGTGTTTGTGCGGTGAAATTTTCTAATTTTACAGAGGTATTTGTTTGTATTATAATGTGATTTTCATTTCTCATTTTGCTGAGAATATAATTTCTACTTTACGTGATGCTGATGTTATCTGCTATTACTTATTATCTACAATTATGAGAATACCAATTTTAGTTAATTTATTTTTAAATAAAAACTACTGGATAAAAGCTGTATTTGCATGAAAAATGAGGAAAGAAAATTATGTTCCATATATATATATATGTGTGTGTTTTCTGATATGTGTATATGAAATTTGTGTATGAAATATAATTCAAATAAATACATGTAGAAATTGAAATTTCACTGCAGGGGCTAGGACGAACAAATGCTGTAAAAGATGCACGGCCTTGTTTGGCATGAACCCAAAAATGGGCAAAAAAATATCTTAATAATATTTTAAATTTATTATAAATTTTAATAACTTTATTTCACATCCAACACAAATTCCAACCTTAAAAATCAACTTTACTTCACATCCAACACAAATTCTAACCTTAAAAATCAACTTTATTTCACATCCTATACACCTCTCAATATTAAAATAAATTTCTTTCCCATCAACTCTTATAAAATAAATTATTTTCTCTTCCTTACCCAAATTCATCCTCCAACCAAACAAGCCTTATGTAGCAAAAGAGAAGGGATGGCATTTGACCGGGGGAGAGCGAAAATGGCTGCGTCCCTTTACTTTCTCTCGACGTGAAGATAAATAGCGTATCGTAGAAGTAGTCCTTCATTCTCAAGGAAGAAGCAGGTTAGATTTAGCTAGCAAGAATCAGTAATTATGTTCAATAGAATTTGGCTCAATAATAAGCATAATTCTGGTAGAAGAAATGACAGTTTCAACAACATACTGCACGCTCGCGTCTCTCTTCTTCCATTACTCACATTTATTCCCTGGGCATTATCAAGCAAAAAAAAACACCCAGGATCCAAAAAATTAAACAATATGTTGCCTCAAGGACATAACAATGATCATCATCTGTTTTTAGTTTATAATAAATTAAACAATTAGCTCTACTAATTATTAGCACTAATCAAGTTTCTAATGACGAAATGGCAAAGAATCCCACCATGGTTGAAGTATGCTAACTCCACCTGTTTCAGAAAATAACAAAAAGCTAATCATATGAGAGAAAAAGGAATAGCAAGCATAGATGCATGGAGAAATGCATTTGGAACTAAAAAAACTGGCTCCATCATCACTCAAATCTTTATTTGATTGAAGCTAGACCGGTTTTCTTTGTAGGCCAAAGTCAACTAACTTGAAAATGAAAATCGATTCAATCAGATACATGCATACGCACGTGCATTTGGCGTAGGATAAGTTCCAAACTGTGCATAGGATTGCATTTTTCAAATTTAAAATCGAAAGCATACTTGTAAGTTTGAACAGCCTAGCTCAACATAATAATTATTGTCTGTTTTGACCCATTAAGTCTCGTGATTTTAAAATGCAACTATGAGGAAAAAGTGGGTTTTTCCGCTCAGGGTTATATATACATGGCATCTCATGTGCTTTGCCGATTATGGGAATTGCCTAAGTGTTATAACATACATCATCTCTCTCTTTTGTGACTCGAGGTCCTCGCTGAGATTTGCCCCCACTATCGTCCAAAAAGTTACACGAATGTGGTTCTGATAATAAAACCCAGCCCAACTTTGATGTGTCATCTTTGGCTCAGAAAGCCTCACGATTTTAAACGTGTCTAAAAGATAAAAGTTTTTCTCATAAATACCAAACATATGCTTTATCGATATACATTTCCCAAAGGGTTATCATAATATTAAGCTAAATAATATGAACTAGAATAATTTTTAAATTTGGGGGCGTTTGCTTCAATGCTATTCTGATGTAATGTAATGTTATCTTTAGCAAAAATGATTATTCGATTTAACAGAATATGTAGATGATACTTATATTCATAGAATTGTCCACGTTAATAGGATAACATCTTAATGTCAGGATATCTACTAATATACATGATATAAGTATTAAATAACATTGAAACTAAAATGCCCCCTAAACTTTATTTGAAATAAAGAAGAAAAACCTGCGTCAAACCGCTCGAGCTCAACAAATGCCAGCTCAATGAATAAATAGAAAATAACAACTTTGACTGCATTGATTACCTCTGTGTCCGAAGCGGACGGGTCGCATGAATAAATGTTTGTTGGCCGAATCCTGTCGTTGATCGTGACATCCTGACCAGGTTGATGTCGCCAGCACTGGTTTGGGCAAGGATTGAATGGTGAAACGTTCATGGCCTGTCAACGCCAAGGGAATCTGCATCCTCGGCCGGAATTTGAAACACAGGGGATATTTAATACCCATTCCCACAAGATTGCTGCGGTGGATTCTCTCAAAGCTCTTGCGCAATCACAGCTTTAACTCCCGGCAAACAAACGTAAACGTCTTCCTGAGTATTGGCGTTCAGCCCAGGCTGGCTACTTCTTCTAAAGCAATGGGATGGTTTTGAGAGAACATCTCAATCAAAGGCCTTATGCTAAGGAGGCTTCATTACAACATCATTCAACATCGTCTACAAGCTTGCTTTTTATCATTAATTACAAATTTTTATTTGACCTAAACAAATTAGCAGTTGGATTGGTTCATTATATTCTTAATATTTCACAATTAGAAAGAAAAGGACGGATCCTTATAATGAAAAGAGCGCTAGAACCTGAAACGATAGAAAGAATATGCAAGTGATTTTTTCTTTGTCTCTTCTCACCAACAAAATGCTAGTACATTTTGTAATCCAGCCTCTATTTTGTTAGTCCCAAACACATCAAAACTCATCCTAAAAATACCACAACTAATTGTTTTATATTTAATTTCATATCCTACATAAATTTCAACATACAGATCAATTTTATGGCACATTCTACACATATTTCAATAAAAAAATATCATTTACAATCCAACATAAATCCTCATTATTAAATAACTTTATTTTCACAGATTGTAACAATGATATTATAACATTATTTCTTTATGTATACTGGGCCCACAGACAAAAAACCCAATTGTCTAGGCATGTAATAACATTATTTCTTTCATAAAAAAACAAAAAGACGTTAAAATAGGATGGAAAAAAATACCAGCAACATGGGTCCTTTCGCAGCCCAGTCACACGGAGAACTTCCACTCCCATAACTCTGCGCCAGCTAAGATTACTGTGTCATGAACCATCATTTTTGTATTTCTTGTTGATGACATTTTTAAAAAATATAGAAGATGGTCATTTTCCTGCAAACGCAAATCAGATGTAGGATGGAA